>JAODXP020000015.1:29810968-29884026 GCA_027497455.2 Sardinella longiceps | reverse complement strand
GCATTAGGCTATTTAATTCATTAAAAAATGAATGCAAGGAACTACAGTCAAATTCTGTGTAATGATGCTTCTGAGGTCCTCTGTGCAGGAGTGTACACATGCAAATGGTCTGGTGTGCTGTATGAAGTGATGCGTTAATGTCAACATTGAAGTTCTCGACAAGCTATTGTATTTCAGGTTTAGTGCCTTCTCCAACACAGCCTAATACCCAGCAAACAAATGCAATGTGACAGTAAAAATTGTCAGGTGAATTTACTCATATGATGTGCATTTTTCACACAAATGTGCTTAGGATGTAGGAAAAATAAACCCTATAAGTAAGACCTTTTCTGAAAGCAGAGGACCTCAGTATCAGTAAACATAAATTGAGGCCCACCCCTCTCCGTTCGTCTGCCTTTATGGCCCAAATTTCAATATCTTCTATTATTGATGTGATCGAGGATTAAATTCAACTAACTAGAGGCTAGTTAACTAGAGGCTAAAACTTAGCAGTTCTGGATTTTATTCATTAATTTCCTTCCATATTTAATTACGTTAATTTCCCAAAGTGCAACTTTTTGCAAGCAAGTTGAATTTCATCCACTAAACCAATAGATCATATTTCCTTAATAAAACTTTTGGGCCCCTATTAGGCCTTCTGCTTAATTTCCTGGTTTTGAGCCAATTATTTCATGCCAATAATTTCATGTATTATATCCTATGTAGGGGAGACCGGGTATGGAAGTAACACATTTTTTTCAATTCCAAACAACAGCCATTTTTTAAAAAGCTATTCTGAATTCTGAAACTTGCAGGCAACATACCCACATTTGTCTTCTACAAGTGGAAACTATTAAATCTCCATAACTATATCACAGAATTTGTGAGATCATGACAAATGTAGTGTGTACCGTTGTTACAACCTACCCCAATAGCGGGGTAGGTTGTAACACCTATTGGGGTAGGTTGTAACAGGTAGGAAGGTAGCAGAAAAACAATAGAACTACATTTAAAATGCCATTTTTTGCATAAAGGGTGGGTTTGGCAATAGATTCACCAACATATATTGTATAACATACAATTTATTATCCATTATCTAGCCTATCAATTCCAATGTCTGTCTACGAAGGCCTACTATTTCAAGGAATATGTGACCTTTTTGGCAAATTTACTTATTTTCCACCTCATAATCCCCCTTTCACAAATTAGCTGTAAAAGCCTAAAAAAAACCCAACCATGCACCACTGACCCTTTATACACATCTGTCCACCATTGTATGCCTGCTATACAGTATGTAATGTAGCTGCTGAAATTTTTATCCTAAATTGTGCTTGGACTTGGAGGTTATGAATAGTAAGTCTTATTAACACATTAAAATGTGGAATTGAAGATTTTCTAAGTTTGTGGTTTATAAGGTTTCCAAACATACTGTATATAGGCTATACAAGTTTTCATTATCCCCTTGAAAATTTAACAAAATTACATGAGAAACTGTATTGTCTGGAAATTATGGTAAGCTCCATTCTTCAAAAATTGCAGCTTCCTGTAGCCCACGGTTTAATGGCTACACTATGTTTGAAAAGTTTTAACTTGCTTACATTTAGCCGTAGCAATATAGACCTCTAATGTACATACAATAGCAGAATTTTATTGAAGAAAAAGAAACCTGAAACCTTAACATAATGATTTTGACTTAGCCAACCGGTGAATACAACACTGATGCTGGTATACCTTTTATTTGCAGGGGAATTTGGCTATGCCTTCTGGTGCTGGTCTCCTTTTTCATAATCTATCTATTGAATGAGTATGCTATATTTGGAGAATGTGAAACATCGAACAAGGAAAACAATGGGGATGTCAAGACTGGCTTTATGAAGAAAACAAGGCAAATACTTGATTTTATTTTGATGAAATATAATAGCATTAATACCATGAAAATACTGTATACAGCACACCAGGGAGTAGCTAAGTAGGCCTCTGTCTAAATGAAACACTTCCTCCATTTTATTGGCTGCAACTGCTACCCTGTGAGAGAGGAGTCATGGACCCCAATTAACTGTATATCCAGCTAAATGATTTGACAGCTTGTGTGACCATCTTTGGTTAGACTATGACCATGTGTTTTCCTTCTGACTGTGTAAACAACTGCCATTACAGTATAACAGTAATACACTTTTTTATACACCATTTAGATTTTATTCATTCTTCATACTGCCCACAAAATGGGAAGTTACCGGTAACTCATCTCCAGACCTACTTTCAGTCTTGATTTGTGTGCAGCCTGTGTTAATCTAGACAAGCACAAAAAGCATGTTGTTAGTATGATAACTTATCAAAAATAATCAGAGCTCTCTTGTCTTCTTGCATGTGTTTGAACCCGGCAGTGTCCTGCAGAGATCCTCATCTTCAGAATCATGCTCCTGCCGACCTGGGAGTTTTAGTCTCTCAGCAAATCTCAATGCCGCCAACAAAAGACGGGCAGAGGAATACAGGAAACAGCAAATCAGGCAGGTTCTTCAACGTGCTTGTACTGCACATTCACAGAAAGCCTAGCCTAGAATGCAAACGTACCCTAGCAGTAGCAAATTGATTTGCTCCGTGAAGTAAGGGATAACGGCCGCCGAGGTGTCCCAATATCAGAAAAATAATGGATGACGCGAAGGTGAAGAGCAGCCCGACGGCACAGCCGATGGGCTGTTTGCCTACGCAAAGTCCATTATTTTTCTGATATCGGGACACCTCGAAGGCTGTTATCCCGCTTATCACCCAGTTGAAACTAAAACGTAGAGGTGGTAAGCAAGTGTTTAAAACATAAAAGAAACATGTAGTTCCGTTTAGAAAGAAGTTAGGGGTACTAGTTGGGGTACTATTTTCATATGAAAGCAGATCCGCAAGGCTGCATTCTGAAGAGTATTGATATAGAACGCTGGTGAAACTTTTTTAACCCAACAATGCCTCAGGTGTCCTGTTATCTAGAAATAACGGACGCCCTGACAGCCAATCAGAAAACAGTATTCCATTCCACCGGGTGGTAAGTAAGGGATAACGGCCGTCAAGGTGTCCCGATATAGATAAATAATGGACGACGCGTATGGCGAAGAACAGCCCGACGGCGCAGCCTGATTACCTAGCGGTCCACTCCGGCCTGCACAACTTATCAAAATTCTGCTCTTCAGCAAACAGTCAGACTTGTTGAATATAGTACTTCTGGGCAATTTCACATCAGCATTCTCCTTTAATCACAGTCACAGAGCCCTCTCAGTTAATACATTGAACTTGAGACATGTGAGCAAACTCTCCCTATTTGCGCTCCACATCTTTTATATGATAGACCTAACATTTATATTTCTATGTTAAATGTCTGATTAAAGACAAGATAATGTGAAAATTCTTGTGTGATGTAAATTAGTTAGGGAAAAAAAAAATAGAAATCCATAGGCTACTGGCATCAGTGCATCTCTACTAAAAACCATAGTGAATGCTAGAGTGCATCAATTTGAAATCTACCTTTGGTGCGCGTCAGATTTTTATCTTCACCCCAAACCACAACAGTGAATGTCTTGTGCGCTTTGTGTTACTGTTAGAGTTATTTTCTATGAGTATTGACAATACATTATCCTACTTATCCCACCTTTAATGTTGACAGCTTTGGAATAGTCTTGGATGCTTGGAAATTAACTCACTGCTCTATATGATCTAGGGAAAGGACAGATCTTGATGTTGTGCTCATCAGTCCATCAAATTCTCCCCTCCAATACCCTTCTCATGGATTCACAGTGGACCCTCAAAGGAAGACTCTCATACCTGGTGCGTTACCATCCTTGACTATGTCTACATGCACTTTATGCTCAGTTCAGTTTTACTTTTTAATTGTCAGAGGCATAGTTTTGTATTCATAGTTTTAAATTGAATATCCCTGTTTTCAAGATAATTAAACAATATAACATGAGGGGGAGTGGGGTTAGTAGTCGATATGTTTCATTACCAAATGATGAGGCTTAAAGACATCAAGTGTATTTTTTTTATTATTATTTCTGTTCATTCATCCTCCACTCTTTAAAAAAGTTCCAAGCTTAGCTTAGCACCATATTTCCAAGCAATGCAACAGCTAAACCAATGGCTTCTCCACTGTGAATGAAAAGAACTTTTACAGTATCAGCTCAAATGGAAAATGTAAAGTAATTAGCCTAGCTGTAAAGAGTTATCCATGCAACACTTTGGCGGATATCCCCACTCCTATTGATGCATAGAATGCGTCTTGTCCAATAAGAAAAAAAATGTTTGCCTGGAGCTGTTGGATAACTTGTATAAATACTCAAAATATTATTCTGATAATAGTATTCTTTGCGTTGCCTGGCTATCTCCAAATTAAATAATTACAAATGATATTTAGTCTGTAGACCCACTTATGCATTTTCTCGTAACAGAAGCATCGTTTACAATTGCCCAGAGCAGTTTATTGGGCACTATGAATGTCTATCATAGCGTCTGTACGTAGCTCAGAGCCAATACCAGAGCCACCAGGGAAAGATTGGGTTTGTGTAATTATTACCTCCGCCAAGGAGGTTATGTTTTCTCCGGCATGTGTGTGTGTGTCTGTCTGTCTGTGTGCAATATAACTCATAAATACTACATGGATCTGGATGAAATTTTCGGACAACGTGTGTATTGGGACATGTATGAATTGATTCAATCGGTGATCCAGAACCACGTTGCCTTGTGTAACGATCGCCCATTGATGACGTGTATTGTTGTTGCCCCCACGCTACACTTGGCAGAGGTTTGCGCTCTCTGAGCGCTTTTCTAGATTTGCTGTCTGAATCTACATCTACATTGAATCTAATTCCACTTTCAGAGGTGGACTGAGATTTTAGATTAAAGGGTGGCCCTGGAATGACTTCTAGTATAGCCCTGTTGATTGAGCCTGCTAAATGCACTAGTTAGCGAGTGAAACAAAAGAATTTGGAACATAGAGTGAACACGAACATGGAGGCTAACACACATTGAGTCAATGGAACCTCCAATTATTCAAAACCAAAAGCAAGATCTGAGGTTCTGGTGACTCAATGTAAAGTGCTTGTTTGCCATTGTGTTCGCGCTTGGTCAATGCTGTTTCATATTCTTTCATTCCATTCGCTATCTAGTGCTGTTAAAAGGCTTGTGCAATAGGGCTATGAATCAAATTACTCCAGAGCAACACTTTAATTGTATAATAAAAATTACCAAATGACTGGCTTATTAATGAGTAATTAATAATATCAAAATTAATCATTTCAGGGTTGGCAGTGCATGCTCATGGAAGAGAGGTTTACAAGGTTTGTGTCCAAACATAAAGATGATGATTAAGTAGTGGCTAATGTAAACTAAAGTGTTTAACATTTTTGTCAAAACAAAGCTAGGCTATATAAAAGATGTCATAAAAAAATAAAGAGCAACAGAGAAAACATGATGTCAGGGCAAAAATGCTTAACGCTATATTGTCCAGGTATCTACTGAAATTAGCAAACAAACGAAATGGGTTTACCTGCAGAGTATGCTCTCACAGCAATGTCAGTTATGAGTACACTGTCCCACTCCCCGGGCAGGTGTCTCTGCGTGTGTCCCGTGGTGTGCTGGCTGTGGAGACGGTTCCAGAGGGACAGGAGGTGAAGGGACAGAATGACAGCATGCTCAGCATCACTGCCACTAGTGAGGAAAACCTGAATGACCTCCTGGCAAAAGTGACCTACTCCAGTGGACGGCACCACTTAAAAGCCGGTGATCTGGGTAAGGCAATGAAAAAGTCCTCTGGAAGACATGCAGTATGTGATTCTTAAAGGAGAGGATCGGTGTGATATGACCCCAAAGTATATTGCAACCACATAAAAAAATGTTTGCTGGGGAGCAGAATTTCTAAAAATAACCACTTGCTAGTAGGGGAAATAGGATTAGGTGTAAGTGGCCAGATCTCTGTTTTATACCATAGAAAGGCTCAAAGTAGCCCCACACTTCGTTATATAATGACAGCTTCAACATTTAAAACAAGGCATTGGAAACGTATGCCTCTAGCCAGCGATCTTCTAACCACACTCATGTCAGATGATTCGTAGCTGCAAGCTGGCTACTCCATCTGAATTTGCTCTGCAAGAGATTTGTTTCAGAAGACTGGACGTCATCAAAAAATCTTGCATATAATTGGACAAACCTGTCATCTTACTTCAACCACCACCGTAATTTCCGGCCTATAAGCCGCTACTTTTGTCACATGTTTTGCACCCTGCGGCTATTACGACGATGCGGCCAATTTATGGATTTTTACAAGCTACTGTACATTGCTGAGTAGGTGTAATATTGCCCACTGTGCTTCACCAGAGAGAGTTAATGGGAGCGGTAAACAGGCTTTGGCTTCACCGACCATAGTATTAATATCTATGCATTTGAAAACTTAGCTGCCGCGTGCAGAAAACTAGAGGCTGGGGCTTTCAAAGTCCCGCCAGCATGGAGGTTGAGTGTGGCTGGAATTGGGTGCTCGCAGGGCGGCATGAAAGAGAAAGAGGCCCTGGCGAAATTGACATGTGACACGGGGCATATTTTAACCACATTGTAGTCAATGACTGTAGTGGAGTTAGTGAATGTTAGCTGGCAGGGTTAAAATTTTTTATAAAAGGTAGACAATAATAGTAGTTTTGTCTGCGATCAGAACCAAATAAGATCCAGGATAAAGCAGGAAGTGTGGAGGATCGATTGGCTGAAGTTATACGTGAAAAAAGTTTGAAAATAGACAATTTATTGACAGTGCACTCCGGAGCGCCTTTTAGGGCGGAAAATACGGTATATCAAATCCTACCAGTTGCATCCCATGATCCAACAGGATTTCTAGTTTTTCAACTGTTCCAAGCAAAAATAATTGATTTACATGCATAATATACAAATCCCGCCCAGCAGTTCCTATGGTCAGCTGGTTAGTCTGTCTATTCAATTTCAGTCCTGAAATCCCTTTCAATGGATGCAACATAAGGAGGCTCATTTATAAAACTTTGCGCAGGATTCATGGCAGAATATGGCGTACGCACAGAAGTCAGAATTTGCGCGCTCGCAAAAATATTCTGGATTTATAAAACCTTGTGCACGCACGTTCCACACGGATTTCTCTTTATAAATCACTACTGATCAGCAGGCTTAAATTAAAAATTACATTTACGTCTAGCAGATGATTTTATCCAAAACGACTTTGATTTGTCAACTATGAATTATTTCGGTCTCCCATAAAGCATTGAAGAACTTTGCTGAAAGGCAATAGCAATCAGGATTTGAACTTCGGATTTCAAAGACAGGCTATTAGGAGGCTCATAGGTCCGTCTCCTTAACCACTACGCTATTACTGTACTTACATCATCCAAGAAGTTGCATTAATTATTAACAACTAAGCCTAATTTGTTTCAAAGACAAACAATTTATAGCCTATCAATGTGTATTTGTTGCTTCTAATAGCCTATAGTTATGACAAGTGCACCAAACAACAACCAACTGCGTTAGACTTTAAATATTTTTTATAACGGTAAAGCCAGTCACGTCTTTGATGAGCAATGTTTGTTGAACTTCGATTCAATGAACCAATTTCGGGTCGTTCTCCCCACTTACTCTTGGGGTCGCCTTTTCTGCTTTTCCCTTTTATGTGTGCGTATGCATGGGTCAGAGCTTGCGTGGAGGTGCGCACATTTCACCACCAAGTTCACTTTTTATAAATAGCAAAGCTTGCATAGAACATGGCATATGCACTATTTTGTGCGTACGCATCGTTTATAAATGAGGCCCCAGATGCTTGTGCCCAAGGGGGCGCTGCATCTGAGGTGATTGAGGTTAGAGACCTTCACCGGCTGGCACAAATCACTCCCACTCAAACTTCATGTTGCAATGTACTTTCTGTCACGGTCCAGATCGTTTTAGAACCCAAATGCACAGCAAACATTTGAGACTTGACTTGACTTAATACTTGACAAGGAACATGAGGGACGCAACATTACACAATGAAGGAGCAGGGAACACTGGAAACAAGATGCTTAAAGGAGAATGCCGGTGTGATTCTGTCTTAAAATATGTTAAATAATGATCAGAGCACGGACTTGTCACACATAGTTCAATTGCACCTGACCCCTCCTCTCGAGAATACGGCTAGTTAACCGATTGGCTACAGACAGGCTTTTCGTTGGAGTCGTTCGGGCACCTCATAGTTTGAGTTGAAAACTGTAGCTTACCTCCATAATTTCCACCATTGACGAAGCTCAAAGTTACTCCAAACTTCATTCCGTAGATTCCCGTGGGTGTTTACATTTAAACCGAGGCATATAACCTTATATCTAAGCTAAATGTGCACTTTCAAAGTTCTCTATGCCTCGGTTTAAATGTAAACACCCACGGGAATCCCACGGGAGACTATCAGGTGCTGGTCCACCCCAAGGCTAAGCCTGTTTGTAGCCAATCAGTTAACTAGCCATATTCCCGAGAGGAGGGGTCAGGTCCAAGTGAACTATGTGTGACAAGTCCATGCTCCGATCATTATTTAACATATTTTTAAAACAGAATCACACTGGCATTCTCCTTTAAATACACAGAACTAGAGACTACTATGAGACACATGGGGAACAAGGTAATGGGAACAAGGTAAAACAGGAGGCAGGTGAACATGAGACTAGAAACAATATTCAAATCAACAGGCAATCACAAGGAACAGGTGACAAGGAAGCACACGACTACAACCAGGAACTAAAGACAGGAGACAGATAACATGACAAACCAGGAACTAGAGACAGGAGACAAGATCACATGACCAGGAAGACACAGGAAGTACACTTGGGGCGTGGACAAAGAATAAACACAAACACATGGCAAAACAGAACAGACAGGTAAAACTAGAAACTCAGGACATGAAGACAAAACCAAAATCTTGACACATTTGTTCCATATCACACTGAAAATCTGCTTTAATTAATCTCTTTAACCATATAAGTCCACACAGATTTTTGTCTAATTCTGGACAATTTACCAAGGGATAATTGTCTGAGGGTGGAATAGGGAACTGAGGTCACGCCCACGCTTCGTGATGGGACCTTTTGGTCATGAGAATGAATGGACAGATAATTTTTTGAAGCTCAAAATTTAGGTTTAAACATTATTAACATTATTTGAAACCCACAGCTCGTACGAAAGCGGATCAGAAATTACATTTATTTGTTCATTCACTTCACTGGCCTCGATAGGTCCCATTGTGAAACCGAAAGTGGGCGTGACTTCAGTTCCCTATAAGAGCTTTTACTAACTATTATTTTCATATACTGTACTTTGACTGTTGCAAAATCTTCTGAAACCATCATCAGTGCACTTCAGCTTTGAGGACAAAGAAGTGATCTTCCCCATCACAATTCAGACGCGCAGGGTTCCTGTTCTCTATGACATAGGAGAAGGTGAGGATGTTCTTCTCTTCTTTCGGCCTACGCGTTGCGGCCATATTAGCCTTCATCAGGACATGCCTGATGAATATGGCCGCAACGCGTAGGCCCATGTGTTTTTAAATTGCCATGTTAAATTAAAGGCTTTTTTATGTTTCTTCAAATCTCAGAGTGCCTCTGCTTTTAGCAGGGACACACATACAAGTAGGGAGAGAAACTGGATTGGAAAAAATTAAAATATCAATCCACCGAGCAGAGCCCTAGTTTATTTTTAGGAATTCAAAACAGTATGTTTGTTTTCAAATAAATATGATATTTGCCTCATCTCTCTCATCATGAGTTCTTTAAACATTGGGTAACCTGTCAATATTGTATGTCTAGGTAGTAGAATTGCTGTAGTCATAACAATACAATGATTAATGTTGTAGTGACATTGTTAAAGGTGACATAGAATGGATTAATGGAGTACTGTACCTTGTTTTCTGATGTTAAAATAATATATTTAATAGCTGGCTTTCACCTCACGTCACTAACGTATTCTAAGCGTTCTTCTGAGCGCACAAACCTCAACTGGTGGGCTACTGGAGCTGGAGCCATTGAAAGCACTGTGTTTTGGCTGCAACTTTTTTGTACAAAAAGCCTCAGTTTTGTGCCGTTTTTGGATGTTATAAACTGTTAGACAGAGAGAAGGGAAAAGGGTTAATATCGAGTACATAAGGAAATCGCCCATAAAGGTGAGAAATGGGCAAAAAAACCTCACAGAACAACGCCGTAGTTCGTAATGCCTACAGCTGCGATTGTCAGCAAATCTTTCCGCTCTTGAGAAAATTCTGACATTTTCATCAAGTATGGGTCATGTCCGATGTATTTCCCTACTAATTCCTTGTATTTTCCCTACATAACGGTTCCAAACCACTACAATATGCACTTTTCTCCGTGCCGTCCATTAGTGTTGTTACGCTTGCCTCCACCTCTTGCCCATCAGTTTGGATTGTTCGCGCTGCCTTTATCACGTCACTGAAAGCCTGCTATTGTATTTTGTCAAAAAGAAGATCAAGTGATAATTTATAGGCCTAGTTAACGTCTCATATTTAAAGGAGCTGTGTGTAAGAAATGTATTCCAAATAATCATTAAACGGCCCTGATATGTCACCAGACATGAAGGAATCATGTTCATTTTAAACACTAATATCACTGACATATGTGACCGCCCACCACGAAACCAGGCATAAGTAGCACTGGCACGATCAGAGCTACAGCCAAATTTAGACAAGTAGGCAATTTTTTATGTGTTTTGACATCTTAGCAGAAAACAGTACCTTAACACTTATATTTTCAGTTTCTGTGGTCATTACATTCAAATTTGGTCAATAAAGGTGTTTATTCAGTTAAGTAATTAAGGGTAATCATAAGTTCCAGGTTCACTGATCAAAGACATTTTCGATGATTTCTTGAAAAGGCATATTGCGAAATGTGTCCAAACTCCGAGAGTAAATTTGCCATAACTCTGGTTCTGCTTGTGATAGAAACATATTTTTTTCACCCTGATAAACCTCTGTGTCTGCTCTATCAAGCTACATAGATAACTCATTTTTGATATCCGGAGACTTATGCCTGGTTTCGTGGTGGTGGGTCACATATTTGCATTTGAAAAGCTAAGTTGCAGCCCACAAGTAGTGTTTATGTTGTCATTTCAAGTGGTATTTGTGTTGTGTAGCGTATGTTGTCATTGTCAAGGCCTCATTATGCTTCTGTAAATTATCATGACAAGGTCAGAAATAGAACAAGGATATGTATAGGAGATACTTTTGAAAGATGGAGACGGCTGCAAGCAACAAAACATTTTGAACATGATTGTAGTACCAATTTTGGCCACAATCCTACACACAGCTCCTTTAAGATGTGTATAGAAATGTTTTTTTTTTTTGCCTAAACAACGCCTTACTCTGGCCACCTTAATTGAACTGCAATGGCTTTGTGGTATTTGACATAATTTGTAGGTTTGTTCTAATTCGCCCATGATTTAGTGGCTATTTCTAAATGTAGGATTTCCATATGAAAGAGGGCAGAACCATGCCTCATGTTCATGATAGCTCTTTGACCATGCACAACCTCTCTTCATTCATCAAAGCCAAAGTGAAAGTGGTTTTCCATTTTATGTCTCCTTTAACAATGGTGGGAGAAAAGTGACATAATTGTGGAAAGAAAAGATGCAGTGGATGAAAAAAAAATTGATAGAGATGCCTTGAACTCTTCTTTTTGTTTCCTCTCATTCAAACCAGATATTAATTCTCAAGTGACAATTACCACCAAGACATTCTTAAGATACAAAGAGCTGAAGGTTTTGATCAAATCCATCAGAGAAAGATACCCTGACATTCGAGTCATCATTGCAGATGACAGCCATGTGATAGAGAAGATAGAAGGTCACAACATCGATCAGTACATCATGCCCCCAGATCTGGTAGAATCTGTTCTCATTTCTTGGGTGCACTGGGTGTTTTGGTGCATGGCTTGGTAGACTCAAGTACATCAGAGATGTTTCCATTGTCTAGGGCTGGTTTGGCGGCAGGAACCTGGCAATCTCTCAAGTCACAACCAAGTATTTTCTGTGGGTGGATGACGACTTCATCTTCCTGAATCAGACCAGGATTGAGAAGTTTGTGGAGATCATGGAGGCTGTGCCAGAGCTGGATGTGGTGAGTATAGATTGTCTTCACCAATGTCACAATTCTTATGCACAGATGTCAGAGAGCAGGGATTGGAAGAAATCTAATAGGCACCTATGGAGATGGAGGACAATAGATACAGACAGCAAGTCTGGGCACGCCCACAAAATTAGCTCCTCGTGTCCCCCTTGGGGGAAAACAAACTCTGAAATCAGTGTGAAAGTCAATGAGATGCTAAGCTAGAAGTTACACTGAGCACCATCCACAAGGAGCTTGACACATTTTTGAGGGCAATGCCTTATTAATGATGTTCAGATGGTCCGATGTGAATTCTAAACATGATACCCCTCCAAACGTGATACTGAGGATATTCACTCTTCTGCACACTCTGTCAGTGCACTTGCAGAGCTAGCGACACTTGGTTTTCGGTGTAGGGTCCCTGTACTCACTACTACAAAAGTTTCATTTTGTTTGTAGCTTTCTAAGGGTTTATAAACTAGCGTTATAAACGGCATTCCCCTTTCTCTGCCGCGAACATGAACTTTCTCAAAACACATCCGATTGGCGTGATTGTCATTCCAACTCAACGTATGCACTCCTTACGATGCCAAAATAGACCTAGGAATCTTGTAGCACCGGCATTTTCCTTTAGGCCACTTTCTCTACCTTGTCCATTCAACATAATGTTAATTTGGCCTCTGTTATCTCCCACGCTGACTCCACCCACGCATTTTGAGAGCATTAACCAGACTTGCCATCTGTATCTATTTAGCTTATCACCCAGTGGAATGAAATACTGTTTTCTGATTGGTTGACAGGGTGTCTTTTATTTCTTAATAAAAGGACACCTTAGACGTTTATCTGGTAAAAGTTTCACCACCATATATTAGGGTTGGGACATGATTTTCGAATATTCGAAAATCGACAGTGCGTTCGAATATTGAATAGTTAAATCGAATACTGTTTTAGCCATATCATCATAAAAATAACAAACACCGTTTTGAAGAAGACGTTTCCAAACCAATGTTTCATGCAACGCGTAATTTAGCCTGAAGGTGCCGCTAACAATAAACCTGAAGCCTACAGCGGTAGTAGCAGTCCTATACAATAACAGGCGGCCAAGGAACAGAGATACCCCCGTTTTGGCAAAGTTAGCGAGAGCTTGCTTGAGTGTGCCTGCGACGTCAGTGCCATCGGAGCGAGTAGCCTATTCTCCGCAGCTGGATTAATTGTCAATAGACTGCGCAACCGCCTCCATCCTGAGCATGTGGACATGTTATTTATTTTTTTTAACAAAAATTTGCTATTTAATTGTTGTCATTATAATTCGAGCCTATTAGGCTACTGGTAAATATTGTAGCCGTCCAGGCAGTTCATTCAGGCCGTTTCAGTTGCGCAAAGAAGGAAGCCGATTATTTTCTGAACTTTGATTTAAGATAGAAATATGTTGTACAGAAAGTCAAAGTCTAATTAAAAAGTAGGCCTACTATGCTCATAAGGCTAAAAACCTTTTTGTAAGCGCTGATGTAGCCTACGTTAAACAGCGTGTTTGATAAAGTAGATACTTTGAAGGTTTACGATGCCTCTTCATTTTCTCTATTATAATATTGTGTGTGTGCATGCGGTGGGCGGGGGCGGGGTCGATTTTCGAATAATATTCGAATACTTGTCATCGATTTTCGAATAGTGTTTTTACCCAAAATTCCCATCCCTACCATATATCAATGCTCTTTAGAATGATAAATTTGTAATAAATGGACGAGGTGGAAGCAAATGACACTTGTCCGCTTCCGCCAAGTCCATTATTTGTATTGGGACACCTAGAAAAATGGACGTAAGCAAGTGTTTTAAATATAGAATTCTTTATCCAATAGCCTAATGTCTAACTATACAGACAGTAGTGCCTGACTGTACACTATGATAAGTATTCTCCCAGGATCTTTACTGTAAGTCCAGAAAAGTGTTTGGCTCCATGTATTTCAGCCCCTGCTAAGTACCTGGGAGAATAACACCCTATGTGATTTATATCTGATGATGTCAGCATGGAACATGATTTTGAAAGAAACCACAAGTCATGTAACAGAAATCAACCCAGTCGCTATTTCTCTGATGAATGTGCACTGACCAGTATGAAAACTGCAAGAACTTTCTTAACTTGTGCTTCCATCACACAGGCTTGGGCATGGATTGCATATAAGTTCTTGCACATGAGTTATGTCTCGTGATTCTTGAGGGAGACTTGTCTGGAGGGTAGTGTGGACACTCATACATATAGACGGTGGGCTGGACATTAGAATTGTGAATTTCATAATTTCATGATACCATCCTCGTGTCAAGCCCATTTTTTAGGATGGCGTTAAAAAATCTGTCAAACTGTATTTACTTTGTTTCCACCCTTGTTTCGTACACATTTGGCCAAAATATCGTTGTAAAGTCTCTCTTTTTTGATTGGGGATTATTCAGGGCAACAAGATGTAAACAAGTAGAACCCACAGGCAGGAAAAAACACTGGGAAAAACTGGCAGAACCGAAGTACTAGACTCATGTCTACTCATGTACTTTGTCTGAAAAATCATGAAAATTGTTTTTAAGATAAAAAAAAAACAAACTTCCCCTCAATGTGCAGCAGTTCTTTCCCTCGTAGGAGGCTGCATGATATGCCAAAATGCCTGTACCAGAACTCTAAGCCGACAGAAACAGTTGTGATGTCGTGAATCAACTGTAAACATATACAAAGTCCGATATCTCAACAATAACTGATATTCAACAACCACCACAACCATGCTAATGTGAAGAGTTCTGGGCCTAGTTCCCCGCGCTGCTCACGCACAGGTTTGTGTGTGAATCGGCCGTTAGAGTCTTCTTTACTACGTTGTTCTTATCACTTAAGGTGCCAAATCCATGTTTCTGGTATTAATTGTTGTCATTTGCTCTTCCTTTGAGCATGCAAGAAAGTGTCTTTTCGGGATTAAGGTGCAGCTCAATAAGAAATAGGCAAGTAAAAATATGTGTCAATATGAGTTGTGCATGTGGCATGTTTGCATTTTAGAAGGGTTGAAAAGTACCCTAGAAATGTTGACGTACCCTAGCAGTGGCAAATTGGTCATTATCATTTCAATGATAAAGGATGGCCTGCCATGCAACTTAATGAATTTTGGCAATTTGTAATTTATGCGAAATAAAACACAAAATGCAAGGAAACCAATTCAGATGTTCCTTGGCAGTAAGTGCGCAAGTATTGAGATCAATAGTGTATGAACGTTTCGGGGATCATATCATATTGTTAAGAAGGAGGATAAGGAACAGGTTAAGAACTACTTAGCGATAAGAATGTTTTGGGGAACTCTGCCTCCTGAGTTGCAGGAGCGAGCGGAAACCGGCCAAAAGATTTTAGACGAGTTTCATTTACAAATGTTAATATAAAGCTACCCTTGCAAGTTAACAAGGTGCCATGATAAATTCCAAAGCTGTCAAGTTTATATTGCGTATAGATAACAATCTGTGAGCTGCCGTTATCCCACCGGTTGATTGTGCTAGCAGTTCTTACCAATGGCTAACTTAAATAACTTTCTGTCAGCACTGACCAAAACTCTTACCTTTAGCTTTTCCGTTATCTCTTCTGTGATGTTTGTGAATATTATAAAAAAAAATAGCACCAGACTATTTGCTGCAATCACGGAGGAATCCTGTGGGAACTTCAGTTATGATACATATGCGTGACCACTTACAGATGTGACGTTACCGTAAATGTTTTATAGGCAAACATTACATCACTTTTTCTTTTTTTTTTTTTTTTTTTTACATATCTTGTCACATATTGTCAAATTCATAACTCATTCATTAACTGTTGTGTGATAAAAAATAAATACATTTCAACACATATTGTCATGTCAGATGCATAACTCATTCATGTTTTCATATTCAAAACTCATTCATTACCTGTTTGTGATAAAGAACTGTATAGTGTGAATATCATACTTTAAAGTGGAACTATGCAGGACCGATTTTTACTTTCGGTTTGCGCTAGGTTTAGGCTCACATTTTTCGTCACAGAGCTCCTCCTTGCAGGCCTCCTTTCCCCAAAAACTTCGGAAAAGCATTGCTAATCAGTTAACAACTTGTTTACAATACAATGGCACAATACCAACGAAATTAGCATATATGCGTTTGGGTAAAAGACCCAAAGACCGGCCGTTATGCGCCTTCGTTTCCTCCGCTTGAGTTCGCATTTTTACCGATAAGGGCTCCCCCTACAGCTCCCAAAAACTGCCGAGTGAGGGGAAACAGTCATCATTCGACCTAAAAACTGTTGTACAATAAATCACAATGACTCTTAAGCTGCTAAATAAAGGTAAATTTAACTAAACATGTTGCATAGTTCCCTTTTAAGATCTACAAACACTCTTAAGAACCTGAAAACCTGTTAGAATGAGTATGGTTCAGATATATTGTAATGTAATTTGCAAATACATTTCAGGACCTAAAGACACATTAAAAACATGATGAAATACTAGAAATCCGATCCTTTCTAAAATAAAACAAGGTCTGGGTCAAACACATTTAACTGGAGCAGACTAATGGTGTTTAGCCATAATGTTTAAAGAGTTGCTCCGGAGTGATTTCAAGCATAGCCCTGCCGTACGAGCCTGCCAAATGCACTAGTTAGTGGAACAAAATTATTTGGAACAGCATAGACCGAACGGGAATGCAGAAATGAACAAGCACTTTACACTGAATCAATGGAAATCATTATTCGAAACCGAAAGTAAGATCTGAAGTGCCGTTCCAAACTGATCATGGTACAGAACATTTTAATAGGTTACAGAGTCGACACTGGGATACCAGTGGCACAGCTCATACTGGCTCCCAGTCCTGTGGCCAACAGTGGCTTTTAAAGTGAAATTCTAACCCCCACAGACCCAAACCACAATATGTAAAACACTTTGATCTCTTATCATGACAGCTGTCCTTAGAACAATGAACTTTGGTTAACAAAAGGTGTGTGACCTTTGCAGTGGAATGTTCAGAGAAACACAGCTCATATCTAAAATCAGCTGATTCCGATTTTTCATACAACAGGCATCTGCCTGTTCGTTCTTGACGGATACCTAGGTTCCGCAACAACTACAGTGTCACTTTTCTCTTCATCAGAGTCCATTGGGGCATCATTGTCCTCAACAGTGATTCTCTTGAAAAAGGAAGACATTTCCCAACAGTCACCTATTACCTCTCACTGAATTGTTTTGCTGGCTGTTTGTATGACAGGGATTCTTGGATTGGTCTTATAGAAGAAATTGATACAATTCAAAGGGATGCAAAAATAAAATTCATGCATCCAAAATCATGATCTCTTGTGGAAGATACAAAGCAGCTGAGCTTTAAAAGGCTGATACGAGTAGCCTACAGCTGTAGCTATGTAAAACATTTGTATTTGCATATTGCATTTGAATTGTCCAGTGGCGGCTGCTGTTTTTTTTTTTTAGATAGGGGAAGTTCAGACTCTGTGTTTGGTCATTATGCTATTTAAACAGATACATTCTTGCTTCAAAGTCAGGGTTGTCATCATGGTCATTGCAAAGAGGAGTATAGTTTATATGATTCATTGAAATTATTACACTTAATAATTGGGGAGGGGGGAGACATATGATTATTTAATTCATTGTATTTACAAGCATTGGTTGTCATTGCCTTGTTATTACATGTGAATTCTGCCCTATAGCCAATTCAAAGTGATGTTGATTCAAGATGAATGATATGTCCACCCAAAAAAATACCACTTTTGTCTGTCTTCTATCCACTGTGGTGTCACCTGATACCAAAGTATGTCAAAAGACAGACCAGAGATTGTTCAGAGCAATAGAACTAGACTCACCAATTCATCAAGTTTCAGTTATATTAAATTTTGCTTTCATTCTGGTTTAGCTAACTCGTTTGCTTAGTTGCTCCCTAACTTTCTTTTTGTTTGGTCTCTCACACAGCTGGGTGGGGCTGTTGACAAAGGCCAATTCTACTTTTCACTGGGACATGAGGAAGGGGTGGATGGGGAGGGTGGTTGCCTTTCACGTTTTATGCAGACGGCCCACGGTCCGTTGCCTGGCTTTAAGGACTGTGTTGTGGTGGACGGAGTGGTCAACTTCTTCCTGGCCAGGACAGATGCTGTCCGCAGGGTGGGCTTTGATCCCAAGCTGAAGAGAGTAGCTCACTCTGGTATGTTCTGAGATATATATATCAATGGGTAACTATCTTCATGTGGCCTTATTTAATTTTAGGATTTAAAGTAAGCTTGTGATCTGAAGCCATGTTTCCCCCCTTCATGTGATCAATTACAAGAGTTTAGCCAGAAAGACTATTGCAATAAATATTTGGTTTCAGGACTGCCTGTAAAATTGCACTTGCACTACATTATTTTTCAATAAGGTTAAATAAACAATAACCCTCTCGCATTACGAAAACATGCATGAAGAGACAATCATTTTTTGAAGAATATTTGCAGCACAGTAAAGGTCCCATATTATGCTTTTTAAAAGCGAACTTTTTTTTAGCTCTGATGTTCAGAACAGGCCGTTTCTCTTGGGGGTGTGCACCAGGTAACTAGACACCTGCAGCCAACACATTGAGGATTTCCCCTGAAGCCTATGACAAGACCACCCCTAATTAGTCAATTGATCATTATTCTCTGCTGCAAAGTTCCTGCCAACTTGTCCCTCTTTATTTTTGCTATTATCCATTCTCATTGCCCTCAGCTGCTTAAAGGTATAATCTGGAGTGAATCAACATGTAGCCCAGCTGTTTTATGCTGCTAAGCACTACTGAAAGCCACCTCAATGATCTAATTTCGTGCATCGTAGACAGAGTTTGCAAAACGGCAGCTAACACAAACTGAATGAGGCATGTCAAAAACAAAACCTAATCGATTTGCTTTAGTTTTTAAATGCCCCATTCCGTTACCGTAAGCTGCCGTTTCGCTATCTTAGTCCGCTTTGCATGAAATCCAGTGATAGAGGTGGCTATCAATAGCGCTTGGCACTATAAAACAGTAGGGCTAAGTGTTGATTCACTCCGAATTTTTCCTTTAAGTGGCTGCCAATGTTGTAGGACCCCAGCCACCTTACCCTGTGACATATGTAGTTAGGGAAATTCTATGTTGGTGGTTTAAGCACACACTAGCTGAACAGTTACGAACAGTGTAAATAGTCTATTTTAACAATTGAGGCTTTTTATCAAACTTAAAATGTGTGTAGAGGCAGTATAGACCCAAGAAACACATTCCATACATAAAAAGTTATTTTTCATAATATGGGACCTTTAAATTTGGTTCTATTTAATATGAGTGCACTAACAGTAGCTCTGGACTTTTCTAATTCTTTATCCTTCTCTCTGTATCAATACTCCTCCCCCAGAATTCTTCATGGATGGGTTAGGGCAACTGTTTGTGGCCTCCTGTAGTGGGCTGGATGTTGGGCACCAGCCCCACAAACCAACCGCACAATATGGAAAATACCGGACGCAGAAGAAAGCAGACGCAAATTTTAAACTGCATCTGCATTATTTCAAGAATCACCTAAAGTGTGTTGCATATTGAGCAAGGGATGTCTCCTCACATGACATCAAACATCAGTTTTGTTTTGTTTTTTTCTTTAATGAATTTACAGATCTGTTCTTGTACCATATGATTTGTCTGTGCCAAGAGGGTTTTCTACTGAATAGGCTAAAGAATTTTAAAAATAATATTGTCATGTTTGCTATACAAAAAAATATATTGCAATTGTGGGGAAATGTCTGAATAATATCATTATTTAGCCTATTGTAATTAGTAGTAGTAGTAGTAGTAGTAGTAGTAGTGGAATGATTGTTTAGTTCAATACTGTACATTTATGTTTATTTCTGTTACATTTGCATTTAATCCTTTCATCTTAATTTACCACTACAACCTCAAATAACCTCAGTAATGCACATTGCAAAAAGAAGCCTGTCCTTAGCATGAAGTAACATACTTCCATAGTCAGAGTCAGACTTCAAGGACCACAAGACCTCCTTTGTTTTGGGTGAGAAATATCTGCCTGAGGGCAAACCATTAGTAGTAGATCCATGCTCCACAAATCTTAATAATGAACTTCCTAAGCATCATTAGAGTGTGTAAAAATGCACTCTATCGTTCTTCGAAGTCTTCTTCTTATTATTTTCTTTCTTTAACGTAGTTAATTCAGCTTAAACCACTTAACGTAGAAACTTCATTCAGACTGTGTTGCGGAGGTCACTTTTTCCTCTGTTGCTATGTAACTTTCAACTTTGTAACTTTTATACTTTTAAAACTGCGACTATTTAAAATTTTTAAAACTTTTCCCCATAGACTTAACAGGGCTGAGCTAGATTGGGTGACATCCAGGGGGTCAAGAGCACGCGGATTAGCGGAGGCACGTTAGCATACGCCATTTTCAAGTATGGCGTCCTACCTGTGAACCAGGCAGCGCATGCACGAGAGTCATGTTGGGTACGAGCACATGCACATAGTTGGTGTGGGGCCACAAGTCCCGTGAGTCCATGCGTCATTTCCAGCTTTGGAACTTAGCGCATGGGCAGCATGGGCAAAGCCAAAAACCTTATGCAGCCCCGCCCCTTTTTTATCATTTTTTCTTCTGCGATTGTCCTCCGACTGTCTTCGAACTTCCGTTAGCCGCTGCCTCTCATTCACATCAACATATACAATTTTCATGAAATACCACGATCACAAAACTCCATTTTTTTATCTGGTGACGATCTGTACGACTTTATCGTAACTTCATAGTAAGACCACTTCAGATGGTTAAAACATCAAAAATCACAACGCTAAGTCAATGCGTTGCTAGACTAGATGTTGAAAGACAATCGTCATGGCAGCCCCTGTGTTTACCCGCGGAATAAGGTGAATAGATGATTTCAAACATCCGTGAATTTTTCCATAATGACGTGTGACGTCCCGTTTGGGGGGTAAACATAAGATCGGAAGACCATTCAAATGAATGGAGATGAGGAGTAACAAGTACACTTAGCACCTTCTTATAATTTCTCAGGCCATCAAACAATATGATGAATATAGCGTTTTTTAAGACTTACTTTCACCCAAATGATTCATGGTCAGAATATATTTATTGGCAGCCAAATTCGTCTGCAGTGTCCTGATGTTGCTGGCTAACTCACGTATTTGCTAACGTTAGTGTTAGCTCCGGTTAGCTTGCTAATAGGCAAATTGATTATATTAGAGTAACACAGCTTACTGGCTGGTCTTACTTGTTGACAGCAAGATATGAACATACTAGAGCAGTGTTTCTCAAACTGTGGGGCAGGCCCCACTAGTGGGGCGCAGACACATGACAGGTGGGGCGCGAGACATCTCTTTGCAATCGACCTACGGTCGTACTATTCCCCCTGAATTCACAGCTAATTGTCTGATATGCGCATATGACAGTATATTGAGCTTTCCAATGGTGTTATTTGCTAGTTGCTGTAATGAGGGGTTTGAGAGAAATTTGGCTTTGAATTAGTAACATGAAAATTCCAACATTAACAAAAATCCTGTACTCGCAAAGTATTCCTCACTGAGATACATGCTATTGTGCGCAAATTGAGCCTTCCAGGTGGGGCACGAAAATGCTCTGCCTTCCAAAGCGGGGAATGACAGAAAAAGTTTGAGAACCACTGGGCTAGAGTGTGAATGTTGCCATGTTAATAAATTTAGATGTGTTCAGAAGCCTACAGAAGTGCTGTTTTGACGGTTAGCTTGCTATATAGCTACATTTATTTATTTAAAAGGACTACATTCAGCTCCTTTAAGACAGATCCTGTTCCTGTTTCCTCTGCCTTCAAATAATAAGACTTCAGTGTTGTCTTCATTAAAATTTAGAAAATTCAAGGCCCTCCAAGCTTTGTGCTCTAGACAATCTAAAAGTGACTGCAATGCAGGAGTATGTGTATTTTAAAGGTAGATAGATCTGAGTATCATCAGCATAGCAGTGGAATGAAATCCCATATTTCCTAAGGATAGATCATACAGGGAGCAAGTTGAGGGCAAATTAGATCGGAGCTAAAAATAGAGCCTTGGGGAACTCCACAATGGAGAGGTGCTGAAGGATTCAAACTCTCCAAGGCTGACAGAAAAACTTCTATCAGATAAGTAAGATTTGAACCACTCCAGAGCAACACCATTGATACCAACACAGTGACGAAGATGGTTGAGGAGGATATTATGATCTACTGTGTCAAAAGCTAGCCTGACATAGCCTGACCATAATACTGCCTGTCATCCATACTCATGGTCTGGAGGTTCTTTAACCTGATGCGATTATACTGGGGGGGGGCTTCACTTCTGGTTTGAAACGATTGAACTGCTCGTCTAATCAGCTTCACTTATTGGCCGGTAGTCTCTATACCGATGTAAACACGCCCATGAACACCGTCCCCAGACCATGGGTACGGATGAACATTCGTATTATGGGCGGGCTATATGTCAGGCTAGTCAAAAGCAGCTGTGAAGTCGAGGATAAGAATAACAGAATCACCAGCATCAGTCGCTAGGAGAATATCATTAAATACTTTGAGTAATGATGTTTCTGTAATTTGAAACACCTCCAATAAATGTATGGATATCTAGGTGAGACTTAATTTGAGACTGTTATTGATTATGGTCAAAACATAAGGACCAGTAGTCTCAAAAGTTTCTTTAAAAAATCTAGGAGGAACAAAATCTGAAGAATAGGTGGGAATTTCATATGGCTAATAAAATTTTCCAGCTCAGAGAAATGGGCTCAAAATAGGAGAGTGCAGCAGGGCAGGTGAAAGGTGTTGAGGGATCAAAGGCTGGTTTAGAAATAGATGATCTAATAGAGAGGATCTTGTCAGCAAAAAAAGTTAAGGAAGCTATTGCATGTGTCAGGAGAAAAATTAAGGCAAGTTGGTTGAGGGGTATTTGGAACAGAGTTGATAGTTCTAAAGAGTACTTGAGGTTTATGTAAATCTAATATATAAGATAGGATGCCAACTGGGGCTTTGGGTTCTGTTACTTGTTATGTTTTATAACTCACATCAGTGAGTGCAGTTAGATATCTATGTTGCCTGCATTGAATTATTTGACCACCAGATGGCAACAGATGTATGCAGATTTGGTATTGGTTAAATGAGTTAGTTTTGTTCAACTGGTTACACACACAATCTTCATAATGTCATACTGTATGAAATGTATATTGTTATATGTTTGTATGGATTTGTATGGCTCCAGTGGCCCTATTGCCCTGGGGTCCTTGAGGGCTTTTCTTTTTTTCTTTTTTATTCTCTGTTTTTATCTATAAACATAAAGATCACAAGATGAAATACAACATATCAGTGGATACCCTTACCCACCCCCACCCATGCAGGGGCGGACTGGGACAAAAAACACGGCCCACCATGTTATCGGTCTTTTCAATAGCCTATGTTGTCGGTCTGAATGTGAAGGCTAAGTTATACCAAACATTTTTTTGTTCCTATGTCTTGAGCGTGATGGCCATAGCAGATGTGCACACAGGTGTTTATTGCCTTCAAGTGCAACCTTAGCCTATATTTCAATTGTGTGGGTTTTTTTTAAAAAATAATATAATAATAATAATAATAATAATAATAATAAAAAAGAGTTATATCATAAACTCTATTTGATCACTTGCAGGGCTGACTTGCTTTAGGCTAGCCTACAATTAAGATTCAGTCTAAAGATTGCATTCCTTGCATTCACTGGCATGCTTAGGTGCACTAGAGAAAGACAACCTACAATTTGTAATTTAAAACTAATAGTAGCCATAATTTACTAATGGATGCATGTGCATATTATCATTATTGTTATTATTTTGGCTGTCATGCCCAGCATACACGGTTCTTCAGAGGGATGCCATAGAAGAACCTTTTTTGGTGCTTCAAAGAACCATTGAGGCAATAGTTCTTTAAAGAACCATTCAAGATATGGTTCTTCAAAGAACTTGTTGGGGTTCCATATAGAGAACTTTTCTAAATATACTTTTGTTCCACAAAGAACCTCATCCAATGGTTCTTCATGGCACTCTTTAATTTAAGGAACCATTTCATAATTTCCTATAAAATAACCATTCACAACAAACATATATTTTTCATACTTTATTGGGAAAAGATTTACAATTTTTTCACTCTCCAACTAGCAAGCTCTATTTGTTATGCTTTTAACAAAGAAAATTAAATAAGCCTGTGACAATTTAATGCGACTTTGGACAGATGCAAAGGTTATGAGGTGAGCATGTGTAGATCTGTTTGTCTGAGCGGATCAAGGATCTGTACAGTCCATACATGTTGGAGGCACAACATACTGTAATATGGCATATGGGTGCATCTCTGAACACTGAAGCAGCAATGGAAGGGAAAGGTGGGGTCTGTCCTGCTGACTGGTGCGTGAGCAAGGTGTACATGTTCAATATCTTTGGGGCCTGAGCTTGCTTGCAGCCAATACATTCTAGTACAGGGGTGGGCAATTATTTTGGCCAAAGGGCCACATTGGGATTTAGATTTTGACTAACGGGCCGGGTTTTTACCAGTAAACCGGTTGATGCCGGTAAATTGGCAGGTCTCAAACCAGAAGCCCCACTTGTTAACATGCAGGTTTAAAAGGGTAGAATTTGTGTTTCTTGAATACAACAAATTTGATAAATCAGTCCCATAATGTACAGTAAGTTACCTTGGCTAAATGAGGAATTATTTTATTTTGGGAAAGCTCCGCGGGCTGGATTTAATAGCTCAACGGGCCATGTGGCCCCGGGCCTTAGTTTGCCCAGGTATGTTCTCGTGCATGTTAGGTGAATACCCAGCCGACGCCATCTGAGCAGAGAGTATGCTGCCAGCCTATGTAAAGCCCAGCCTGACTGGGCTTCTGCCTCTCGTCCAGACAAGTCCCACCAGCTACAGTACATGACTCAGTCTGAGCTGTGGGGATGGGACAAGTCAAACCCCAAAGGACCAGTCTAGAGACGTGGTGATGGGGAACTGTATGACAGTAACCAGGACCGTTTCAAGGTACTGTACTTAGGGGGCCCTGTTGCCTGGTACTCCTCCCTGTCTGCAGCTAACAAAAACAAGTTGCACAAGTTTGTAAATATGGTCAGCAAGATTGCTGGGCAACCACTGGGCACATTCTGTCACTATTTCTCACTCACACACGCGCACACACACACACACACGCACACCTTTAATATTGCATACACGCAAATATCACACTCTGAGAAAGTCAGTCAAAATACGAACCGCTACGAATGTTCTCAGGGACAGGCTTTTCATGATGACCCATTCCATTCTATCCAAAACCAACCGCATCCCAGGGACAGGCTTTTCCTGATGGCCCATCCCATCCAACATAACCCACATCCCAGGGACAGGCTTTTCATGATGGCCCATCCTCTCAGCAAACTGCAGAAAACAGTGTAAAATGAAATAACATTATCCATCAAGACATTAATTTCTGTTGATTTAAGGATCAAAGGAAAAAAAAGAAATCATACATAGTCATAAATTAATTCATTGTATCACTACTGCAGCTTTACCTCAGCTTTGTCATGTTGTCATAGTCTGGTCTTGTTTTGTTTGCCTGTCTTTACTTTCTTGTTCCTTGTCATGTGTTTCTGGCCATTTCCGAAATGGCCTACTACTGGACTACTACACACTGCTCGTATACTGATCTCTGCAGACAGCAGCGTGTAGTATGCAGTACATGACAAATATCACAGGAGTAGTGTGGGGCTCAAGTAACCTTGAGTCAGGTAGAGCACCTGTAGTCCATAAATTAGGCGTGTTTGAGATGTAAAGCCGCCTACAGCCGCCTGCAGCCAAGCGATGCATTGTGGTTAGACGCGGTGTTCGACTTCCGGCTGACTTCACCAAGCTTGTGAATGCGTCACCAAAATACGCCCACAGCACGTCACTCAAAACTCGCGGTATCAAGGCGCCTGCAGCCGAAACCCGCATCTCCTTTTTCTCGGCTGTAAGAGGATGCATCCCGCCCCCATGACGTAACTCATTATTCCGATTGGTTTGAAACTCCTCATGACAAATATGACACCCACCACGTTGTACTCACTGAAAATGGGCTTATTTGAATGAGTTGCTGCTAAGCAGTATGCAAGTTTTGCCCAATGAAATAGCCTTATTGCTCTCCAGCATGGCTTGGTTTGCCATCTCAAAGAAGCATTTCATACGACATTACTATTTTTAACAAAACACCTTCAAACACAACTCTGTTCCTCTTGCATTGTAACAATAATTTATTAAGCAACATTATATGATTTATTTCGCCAGTTATCACGTTCATTTTAATGATGAAATGAGGGGATTCAAGCCGTTTTCAGTGCAAACAAACGTCCGTGATATCTCCTGACATCACGTCCATGTTCACGTGTGTTTGGCTACAGCCAGCTGCAGCTGTGTTGTCCACCTTGTCCCCCATGCTTTTCCACTCCCACCGACGTATTTCCGTAGATCTCGCTGGCTCTGGCTACAGCCTCTAGCTGTACCGACTCTGAACACGAACAAGCTTAACAATAAGGTTCTGGTCATGTGGCCAGTAGGCCTCTTCTGCTGCTTGCACACCATGCTACATACTGGGGAGTAGTATTATGAAGCTCAGCCAGTCAAATATCAAAATGTCAAATCAGGCAGGCACCTGCAGCTAATTAATTAATTGTGGGAAGCAGTAGTGTGTGCTGCACTGTGTGCTGGGGCACAAGCAGCATAGTAGTAGGCCATTGCTGTGTTCGGAAATCCATACTGTGTGCTATATACTGCATACTGCTTCAGTATATACTGCGTACTGGATGCTACACCCACCATAGTATACAGTGTAGTAAGCCAAAAGTGATATTTTTCTTGTAATATACTACACAACCATGTGACCAAGAAAGACCTATCAGCTTTAAACTCACGTTAGAAGCTTGCTTCCCGCGCTAGCTCGCTTCGCTCAATTGAAGTTAATGGTTAGCAATCAAGCTAACGTCTTTGGCTGGCATTTGAATGTAAAGCCATGCACAGTTGCTCAAATGCTAACCCAAACGAAATTCTCTCTTACAAACGAACGAAGCACAACTACAACAGTCATATGTCCAAGGGATATGCACATTGTGCAAGATAAAACGGTTTGTGTGTCAAAAATACCTCAAAATAGTTAAGTTACAGTCACTCAAGTTTCAGCAAAACCACCACTACTGTCCGCCATTGCTCAGCCGGTAAACCCGTTAGGGGAAAGATCACGGGCATTGCGAGATTGCGTTGAATTATGGGATTTAAGTATCCGAGTAGTGAGCACCTCTTGTATACTGGCGATTTGGCAACAAACGTAACGAGCGCCTTCGGTTGGTTTCGATGTGGTTGGCTGCAGTGTACGTCAATTAAATTGATGGACAAGCCGTTTGCCCAGTTAGATTCAAGGATTTCTGGCTCCTGAAATAATTCGTCTATCGCTGAATATCAGATGAACGCGCGTGGCGCTACATCTGACGTGAGTGAGGTCATATACCAGTAGTACCCAGTACGCATTTTCGAACACGGCACATTTCGGAAATGGTCACTTCCTGTTGTTTGCGTCCTGGTCCTCCATGTGCTCCTTTGTTTATCCCTGCCTTGTGTTCCTAGCTCCGCCCCTCACCTGTATCCAGTCTCGTTCCCTCGTTATTGGCCTTGTTACTCCCTGCTTTGGTTCACCTGTTCCTTGTTCCGTCTTGTGCATTTAAGCCCCTGTATGAGTTCAGTCTTTGTCATTGCTTGTCGTCACATGTCCATGTTGGATCTTCTGTGCTTTTTGAAAAGTAAAGATATCTTTGAAATTGTATCCTGTGTCGTGCGCTTGGGTCCAGTAACCGTGAAAACGGGACACATGTTAGCAAACAGTGACCCATGATCCTTTGCCGATTTTCTCACTGAAGAAGACTTTATAGTGGATCTAAGATTTAAAAAAATAAATAATAAACTGAATATCACAGTTGCA
This sequence comes from Sardinella longiceps, assembly GCA_027497455.2. Lineage (NCBI taxonomy): Eukaryota > Metazoa > Chordata > Actinopteri > Clupeiformes > Clupeidae > Sardinella > Sardinella longiceps. Next base: position 29,855,956 of record JAODXP020000015.1, on the reverse strand, counting down.
GCAAACACGCATCATGTCACATTGTGATACATTACTTACTTGAAATGGCATCCTAATGGCATGCCAGTCCTCAAACATGAACTCCATGCCATCAAATCTCTCCTCCGTGTTCAGACCATTCACATAGGCCCACTGTAGGTTTCTGCTGTTAGCTTCAGAGAGCCTGTCACCTCCGACCAGGATTGTAGAAATTCCTTCAGGCCCTTTGGGTACATACCTACAATGAAGACAGAATAACTTGTTTATATCCAACGCTCACAGTTATTAGACTGGAAATAATTTGAAGCACAGGAATTCTCCATCATGCTTACATGTTCTGAAAGTGATGTACTTCTGCCAAGTCAGCTGATTTGTTCTCATCTTTGAAACGCAGTCCTAATGGGTACTGTAAATGTAAAAAAAATCATAATTCATTCCACTACTCATGGTTTAGTATGGGTGTTAATGTAATGCAATTTAAATTTCTCACATCAGTCGAACACGGCGCCATTTCTGGTGAATACTGATGTGGTATATGACTGTTACGAGGGGCAACCCGCAGGGGACACATACACAACAAGCTCGTTGTCTAGGGGAATACAGATATTACTAACCCTGCCCTCTAACTCCTGTAACCTAGGATGTATGCGGGAAAAACGGGCAAGTCAGCGAATGCGAAGCTAATGTGTCTGCGTGACCAGGGAGAGTGGCTTACCTCTTGGCTATTGGACCAGCCCAGTCGTTGGCGTTGTCGCCGGCCAGTTCATACTCGTAAACAGAAGTTTAAATTGAGCACCGATGGTCTGTGCTCTAGCCGGGCTGCACCGCTCGCGGTCTCCAAACTGAATTGCCCCTCCCCTTCTTCTCCTATCACGCTACTTAAGGGCTGGCCCCCAGCAGAGGCAACCAGCTCCCCCTGGGGTATGGGATGAGTAAAGGACAGTGTAGTGTCTAAAGTGTGACTTCTATCTCTGACCCTACCCATTTCGTAACAATGACGTAGAACCACATTGGATGGCTTGAATGCAAACAGATGACTTGACAGGATTCGGCTTGTGAAAACAATAAATTCCCTTTGCATCTGCATTTGTTCATTCTGTCCAGGGAGTGACAAATTTAGGTCATAGTCCAGAACATTACCAATTGGTCTGTCATTAGCCAGGTGATAAATGGGGATACGGTCCTTGACAGCAATGTGGTGTATCCAATGAATTGATTTGTTGCTGCATAGGGTGGACTGGTAGTGTGTGTGTGCATGAAGAAATCTAAATAGTCAAATATGATGGAGAACATGTGTGGTGGAGTTGGGCATCTGTCCGCCAATGTAATGACAGGGAGGTGACCCTCACATCATCATGTCCTGAACCCTGGTCCACAGCACTTCCTTCAACACTCTCCCCCTAAGATCCTCACCTCTTCATCAGATGTAGCCTGGTCTGTGGCACTGCTTTCAGCCGCCACCGATGTGATCTTCATCTCTTCATCAGATGTGGCTTGGTCCATGGCACAGCTTTCAGCCACCTCTGAAGTTGTCATACATTAAAGAAACATATACACAAGATAACATAATCCTTTACATCCTGTATATGACATAATGTGTGGGTACAGTATGTGCGAGTGTGTTACTTCTCACCTGATAACTAAAGATCTTCCATGCTTCGGAAAACATCACGGAGTCTAAGCTCAGAATGGCTTTCGTGGTCTATGGAGGTTTCATCCTGCTCTTGATTAAGAGACTGGCACCCAGCTTCCAGAGCCCAAAGACCCGTTCCACACTTTGCCAATTGCTTCTGTTTTCCAATAGCACAGGTGTGTGATGTTGAAATGGCAAATTTGCGAAGTCTGTCAAACACTGACTTATTTGCATCCCCATATTGGAGGATGCAGTTGACATAGTATGCAAAAGCTGACAGACGGTCTTCTCTTCCACTTAATGCAATAGCAGCAGCTGCACAGGTGACAGGATGTGAGTTTTTGGCAATGGTGGAAAAGACAGACAAGATGAATGGCAAGAGACGCTGCAGGTCTGACTCAAGGCTGCTAAATGAGAAAGAACTCAAATCTTCAGGTGAAGACCTCCACAACATTAATTTCTTGCTGGGTTTGCAGAGTGTCCGGGATTCACTTTCAACGACTGTAAAGGTCTTTACACACCTACACGTTTTTTTCGTGTGAATAATTAGCAAAATTTCAAAGCATTGTTTTGCCTATGACTGCTTACACACCTTGCGTGAATAAACAGTGCGAAAAAGCGACACTTTTATTTAAGGTCGATTTTTCGAAAGCGACAAAATGCACAAACCAATCAGGCCATAATGGAACTCATGTCACGTCAGGATTCTCCTGATGGGGGGTCAGCTCTATGTTCCCACAGCTCTTTGTTCCCACAGCTCTTTGTTTCCACAGCTCTATGTTCCCACATTTGTTAGGAATTTTTATTTTTGACAGAATTTTTGGAAATTAGGCCCTATGTTCCCACAGCCCTATGTTCCCACAACCCTATGTTCCCACATTTCTTAGAAAATTTGGGAAATTGGGCCCTGTGTTCCAACAGCCCAGCATGCTCTCACATTACAAAGATTTTTTTAAAAATTAGACCCTATTTTCCCACAGCAATATGTTCCGATAAGGGCATGTTTACACCAACACAGGTAATATTTATCCATTTAGCCCTTCCGTTCACATTAAAATGGAGGATTCTGAAACGGATTCCAAAAATGATTGCTGAGGTCGATTTAAAAAATGATCGCTGAGGTGGATGAATATAAAATCGTTGTGGAATGTGGATGCAAAACTAAACCCCACTACCTGGAAGGTAGCCTGACATAGCCTCGCCCATAATACGAATGTTCATACGTATCCATGGTCTGGGAACGGTCCTCTGGGGCGTGTTTACATCGGTAGAGAGTCTACCGGCCAATAAGCGAGGCTGATTAGACGAACTGTCCAATCGTTTCAAACCAGAAGTGAATGCCCTCCCCTCCGCAGTATAATCGCGTCAGGTTAAAGAACCTCCAGACCATGAATACGGATGAACAGCAGTATTATGGTCGGGCTATGTCAGGCTACCTGGAAGGCACCATTGAGGGCAAATAATACCAAAGATCAAATCTTGCTTGAACTTACATAGGGGTCTACCAGGCAGGGGTAGAAATGTGGGACTATAGTACCTAACTTTGAAGAAAGAAAAAAAAAACTCTTAGAAATGTGAGAATATAGGGCTGTGGGAACATAGAGCTGTTGGAACATAGACACGCTCCCCTATAATGAAGGGGCTTGCCAAATCCATGCTGAAAAGAAATCAGAACATGGGGTTGATAATAAAAACCCATTATTTTTGTTGCGTTCAAGTGACAGCAGTCAAACATGATTTGGTAAAGTGAAACTAAGAACAACTTTATCCCGTCACATGCAGATCTGTATAACAGACATAAATGGAAGGTGTCTATTGAAAAGACTATCAAGGCATATGAAAACGATTAGGCTACGTGCTCCATTTGGAAAATAATTTCGTTTTGCCCACAATGACAAAAAGTTGTTGTCACAAACAGGTCAAGTTATGAGAACTCAGATTTCTGAAATAGCCTATTTCCTAATTAGGCAGTTTAAATGAGGTGCAAAACACAAACACTATCCTAGATTAGGCAACTTTGCCATATCTGTCCTATCAGTCCAGCATTCACGGAGAGGGCAAAGGTGTGACGTGTGAGAACCCCGAGAAAAACGGCAGGCGAAATAGAACACTAGAAGTTAAAAAAAAATGGTGTCGCTCCCAGTGTGCATACATTGTTGCGAATAATTCGTCCTCCGTTTTTTTTCTCTCGCAAAATCGCATCGCCCTAGGTGTGTAAAGACCTTAAGGATGCTGACCTGCACTTCCTTTGAAAGCTCCTCATGCTTCATGATTAATCTGGCTGCTGCTTTCCATTTTATGCTCTTTAGATGTTTCACCAACAATGCGTCTTCAGTGACTTTATCAGAAATTACCTGAGAGAAGTGAAAGTCAATAATATCAACGTGTGTTATGTTTGCCTCATAGTCTACAATATAGGATAAAGCATTTGACAAGTATCGAAAAAAGGCTCTCCAGTTTGTTTATGTAGTGTGGAGTAGCTTTGCAGCATATGGTATCTTTAATTATTACTTTATCACTCCATATCTATATAAGCCATTAAGACCAAATGAGCTCTGTACAGAATAGGCACAGGTAATCTCAGTCTACAACACATAGCATGGCAAAGAAATGTTAAAACTTAAAGCCCTTGACAGACAATTATGACAGACAGGATGAGGACTAGAGCTTATGAAAGCAGGGCTAATAAAACAGACAACGGCTGCGCCCGCCCTCTACCCAATCCAGCCCTTCCAGACTCAAGTACTCTACATACAGAACATTTTCTGTACAGAGATGGCCTTCCAGGCTATGACCACATTGTATTATCTTGGGAGAGGTCTGCACTCTCTGAGTGATTGTCTAGTTATTATTATTATTATTATTATTATTATTATTATTATTATCATCAGGATAGTAGAAGGCTATACGCAATTAGTTTTAAGCTGCCAACCGACAACATGACATTATGGATACACCTCTTGTTACCTTTATCAGTGTCAATATTTATTTTGGGAGCTGAAACTGTTGTCAGCTCCTAGAGTGATAAGTAAAACCTTCTTTCACCTGGAATTCCAACGTAGATTAGCCTTCTTCTGTCTTCTGATCTACCACTCTTTAGTTGCTCAGATATGGACTTTGAACCAACCTTGTCCTTTTGGAAGCTATAAACTGCCTCAGCCACACCTCCAGGTAGCTACTGTACACCTGCTGCATGTAGGATGCAAATGCTCACCGGCTGAAATAGAGTGAGATGACTTGGACGACAGAGGAATGAGTATAAGAAAAAACGTAGATGTTACTTAGCTCTGGGCTTGACACGAAAGTGTGGAAATGATCTTGAACTTGAAGTTTCAAAGGTAAGGTAGCTTAATTTGATTTACAGTAATTATAGGCTAATAATAATAATAATGATAATAATCAGGACAGTAGGGTGTTAAGAAGACATGAAATGGGCCTGGTTTTGACTGTCAATTGACCTTAGGCCTATGTTGCCATGGCCTATAGTATTTTTATTATGTTATTTCAAGTTCCGTTTGAAATGAGGACATGTGGAATTTATAGAGTACCTTTCACTGCCTTACGAAAAGCTGCTCTATGTGTGCAATATATTTCGCATGAAATGAAAGATTTTCGAACAGCACAGACGCAAACGCGAAACACTTTTTACATTGAGTCAATGTAACCTCAGATCTTACTTTCGGTTTGCAACAGTCAGGTCGCATTGATTCAGTGTAAAGTGCCTGTTCGCTTCTGCGTTCGCGTTCGGTCTGTGCTGTACCAAATTATTTTGTTCCACTCGCTAACTAGCGCATTTAGCAAGGTCTTTCAACAGGGCTATGCTTGAATTCACTCCGGTACTTTAAGGTAGGCCTATTAGAAGAAAATAAAATCATGATTAGAGATTTACAAAAAAATATAGGCTGTGGTTGGCCTATTATAGGATAGCTGGCTGAAAATAGGCCTATTGCATTTCTCGGTAGCCATTCTAGACCGACACGACCAGTATAGCTGGGAAAGGAGAAGTTAGATGTGATATTGACATGTTAGGTCCTTGACCTATTGCTCTGCCCACTAGAATAAGCAACGTTATGAGTTCCCTGCTAATTCGGTTTATAGTATGAGAGCGTAGAGTTGAAATTATGGGGTATTATGATAATTCTTGGCAGATACTTAGACGGGGCCGTGTAAACATGACTGTCTTAATGCGGAAGTGTGGTAGACGGTCCCATAGACAAGTGCTGGGTTTGGCGCCCTGTTAAGGCCGATAATGTAATAATGACCAATAATGTAACAACTGCCAATAACGTAATAATTTTCACAGTTTTAAATGTAATAAAGCTAATAATGTAATAACTTGCCAATAATGTAAGATTTTTCTCTGAAATGATATAACCTTTTACGAAACTGCACACGGTCTCGAATCCGGGTTTCCGGAGAACTAAATGTGCAACTTGACCGCAACATCAATGAGCCAAGCTTGTTGGTATGTCAGTCAGAGTGCATACTCAACCGTAGTGATGATACCCCGTCACACTGCCTTTCCCTTTGGGAAGCGCATGTCCCTCACGCATCCACCAGCCATACTACTCCCATCCCAGGGTACCCCACACTCTAGTGCTTCACCCATCTCAGGGGTCCCTCACACCGGGGTCAACCTCCTGGTGGTCCCTCATACGGACCACACATTGGGTACACATCCGATGGCCTCACGGTAGCCATCCCTCTTCTGACACCATATGTAGCGGAGGGAGAGAACAGTGACCCCACTCGGTGCACACTCAACCATAGTGCACAGTCAAGGGAGGGAGAAGTGGAGGATGGGGCTGAGGTGGGGGAGGAGGGAGAAATAGGAGGACAGGGGGAGAAGTGGTCAGCTGTCATTTTACAGCATTTTATACCGTTTTCCAATAAATATAGGATATACAATCCAATATCCAATAAGTAAGAATAGCTATTTTCGTTTCCCAATCTAGAAACCATAAAATTACTATTTCACATTTTGCTGTAGAACTATGGAAGCCTGCTGATGGCTGAGTAAAGTGTCAGTCACATGACTTGAGTGTTTTGTTCACCTAGTGGACGGTTAAAGGGCAACTTTACCAACCCAATTTTAATAAGAGCTCTATTGCTCAAACTTCTCAAGACTTGCTAGTACTGAAGATGCAAGAAATTGGTCCAACTCATTAGCCTAGAACTCTAGACCAGTGGTTTTCAAAGTGGGGGCCGGGGCCCTGGGGGGCTGTGAGGTGGTGCCAGGGGGCCGCGGGAAGATGGAGTAAAAAAAAAAAAAAATACATGGAATTATTTTATTGAATTAAAAATAATTTAAAAAATATTCCTGTTTGCGTATAACTGCATTATGATAATCATTCACATAAAACTTACAAATAATATTTTTAGATAAGAATAAGAAATTCTTACATTATTGGCAAGTTATTACATTATTGGCTTTATTACATTTAAAAACTGTGAAAATTATTACGTTATTGGCAGTTATTACATTATTGGCCGTTATTACATTATCAGCCTTTACACGCCCGAAGCCGATTGACCGGATATTCCACCCCTTTTCGTTGCCACAGCAGCGGGCCCAGGAATAAGGTGGATAGGAGAGTAAAATTCTTGTGTTTTTGTTCCTCAAGAAAATAAATAACTTAAAATGTGTGTGTTCAGAAAGTGTATGAAATTAATGTACTTGTGTGTACTGTATGTCCTTGAGTCAGTGTGTGTGTGTGTGTGTGTGTGTGTGTGTGTGTGTGTGTGTTCAAAGTCCGAAAGTGCAAAGACGAACATGGGCACAGATTTAGGCGGGTGATTTCACTATGTTCAAGAGCTGTATTGCTCAAGCTACTTGTGATTAGCCAATACTGAAGACGCAAGACATTTTGGTCCAACCATATAGGTTTCCTTGAACAGAGAATACTCAATTACAACTAGCCCAATGGAGCAGAATTTTGAATAATAATAATAATAATAACAATAATAAGGATTTTGACTTAGCCTATGTTGAATGCAACATTGATGCTGGTGTATCTTTGATTTGCAGGGGAATTTGGCTATGCCTTCTGGTGCTGGTCTTTTTCATAATCTATCTGTTGAATGAGTATCCTATACTACAATGTGGAGAATGTGAGACATTGGACAAGAAAAACAAAACGGATGTCAAGACACTGGACAAGGAAAACAAAGGGGATGTCAAGACATTGGACAAGGAAAACAAAGGGGATGTCCAGACTGGCTTTATGAAGAAAACAAGGCAAACACTTGATTTTGATTTTGATGAAATATAGTAATAGCATTAATAGAGTGAAAATATACAGCATATCAGGAAGTAGCTACAGTAGGTCTATGTTTAAATGAAACACTTCCTCCATTTTATTGTCCGCCACTGTTATGCTAAACACGTTTAAATGTGATGGGGTAGACCAGACACACCACTAGCAAATTTCAAAACGTACTCTGCGCGTCTAGAGAGGAGTCATTGGATCCCATTTCCATCAGAACCAGTCACAACCATTTATCCAGCATTGCTAAATGATTTGACAGCTTTTGTGTGACCATCTTTGATTAGACTATGGCCATGTGTTTTCCTACTGTTTTATATGGTCTTTGGTATTTTTTACCCTCAATGGTGCCTTCCAGGCTGCGCTACTTTCAAGGCACTAATCCCCTCAGTTTAGGGTTAGGATGAGGGTTAAGGGGGTTAGGTTTAGGAGTAGGGTTGAGGTTACCTCACTCACGTCAGATGATGCACTACGTAACTTTCATAAGGCACTTCCGTGCAACGATCTGATGTTGAAGCCCATCAGAGAGATTTCAAGCCCAATATTCTCTAACCGGACCAATCAGGGCCGCTGGCTGCTGTAGAGGGTGTGACGTAGCGAAGAAGCAACTGTTTTGAATCCAACCAATCCAACAAACATAACCAGCGTCATCGGTTGGTGTCGATGTGGTTGGCTGCAGTGTACGTCAATTAAATTGATGGACAAGCCGTTTGCCCAGTTAGATTCAAGGATTTCTGGCTCCTGAAATAACTCGTCTATCGCTGAATATCAGATGTACGCGCGTAGCGCTACATCTGACGTGAGTGAGGTAAGGGTTGAGGTAGTGCCTTTTAGGCTATGCTGCCTGGAAGGTGCCGTTAGGGGCAAAAAAACACTATTGAGCGTTTTATACACTACTTACATTTTAATCATTCTTTATCCTGCCCACAAAATGAGAAATTCCTGGTAAATCATCTCCAGACCCACTTTCAGTCTTGATTTGTGTTCAGCCTGTGTTAAAGCTGTATTCGGTAACTCTTTTAAAGTCAAATTTCGTAGAATTTTCACGCTATTCTGGAAGTAGTACACAAGGAATTTAGGAGAAAAAAAAGAATTCTCTAGCTCCATCTACATAATTGTGTTAAAAAAAATCCAGTGCTCCCTGTAGTTCGGAGGGAGGGATAGCTGCATGTCAATCGTAGCTGTGAGCAAGCCGCTGACAAAAGTGCTACAGCAAGGGATGGGTTTGAGAGGCCGTTGAGGAGCGTATAGAGTGGGGAGGGACCAGAGATGATTTTGAATTTTTTTGCCTAAGTCTCGGAATTACGTAAACTTGCCGAATACAGCTTTAACCTAGACAAGCACAAAAAGAAGTATGCTCTCTTTTTAATTTCTACTTTTTAGAAACTTTTTCTTGTACACTTTGGCTCAACCCCAGTTGTTTTTAAATGTGCTTTAGAAATAAATGACTTGACTTTATTCTTGTCCCCTTGCATGTGTTTGAACCCGGCAGTGTCCTGCAGAGATCCTCATCCTCAGAATCATGTTCCTGCCGACCTGGGAGTTTTAGTCTCTCAGCAAATCTCAATGCCGCCAACAAAAGACGGGCAGAGGAATACAGGAAACAGCGAATCAGGCAGGTTCTTCAACGTGCTTGTACTGCACATTCACACTAAGAGCTAGTCTAGAATCCAAATGTATCCTAGCAGTAGCAAATTGATTTGCTCCGCAAATACTTCATGAAGCTCTTTGGCCAGAAAGTCGCTGGGCTGGCTCAGCATTGTTTGAATCGGCTTGTCCATTGCTCTGATTAGTCGTAGGCAGAGCCATGGTCATAGCTGTCCTATTGCATACAGAGGCAGTTTGAAAGACAACGCACACAAATTATTGAGCCATGGTCTATCCATGGTATAGCCTAGTGGTCAGAGTCTGACCGTCAGACTATACAATATATGCTATAGTCTGGCTTGTCAGGCTAACAAAGAGCTACTATATAGATGAAAGTTGCTCAAAAAGCATTGCTATCAAAATAGCAATATTGAAGTTGTTGCTTTTTTTTAAACTCTGGTCACCCCGCTAAATCAGCAGCAGCTAAACAAAAAATGCAATCAGTGCATCTCTACTCAAAAGCGTAGTGAAAGCTACAGTATATCAATTTGAAATCTCATTTTGGTGCATGTCAGATTTTTATCTTTTACTTCACCCCAAATCAAAACAGTGATTGGCTATGTCTAATGCTTTTTACTGCTACTGAGTTATTACTTATTTATTAGTTATTATTTATTTTCCCATGCGTATTGGTACAGTCTTTGCTTGGATGTTAACTCACTGCTCAATATGATCTAGGGAAAGGACAGATCTTGATGTTGTGCTCATCAGTCCATCAAATTCTCCCCTCCAATACCCTTCTCATGGATTCACAGTGGACCCTCAGAGGAAGACTCTCATACCTGGTGCGTTACCATGACTACGCTTACATGCACTTTATGGGTTGATGGTGGTGGTACCTTTCGGTAACCGTAGGGTTCCTCCTGGCCCCATCAATGTGTGTCTTGGGGCCAGGAGGAACCCAACTTACTCCTGGTGAGCAGGTTGCTGCCTTGCATAGCAGCCTCTGTGACTGCTGCAAGAATGGCTAAATGTTAGGCTAAGTGAAGAGCTATGAGTGCTTAAAGTGGTGCTCCAGAGTGATTTCAAGCATAGCCCTGTTGAACGAGCCTGCAAAATGCACTAGTTAGCGCGAGGAACAAAATAATTTGGAGCAGCAAAGACCGAATGCCAACACAGAAGTGAACAAGCACTTTACGCCGAATCTATAGACAAATCAAGAGGAAACTACCGGAGGTAAGCAGGCGCCATTGTTGAGCTACCCAGATCGCCAATCTGTCCATAACAATAACGTGATAGCACACCATAAAATGCCATGATTTACGAGATTCATTACTACCTGTATGATGTCAGAGTATTCCATGGTCTTTGCTGTTAGTTGTCATTGACTATGCATTGTCAAATTTTTTTGTATACAGTCCAACAATGGCGTTGCCACAAGATGGCAGCCTATGTTGTGTTCTACGAAATAACTCAGCGTGAGTCTTGACTGTATGACTGCCATATTTAATCTGCCTCATCTCTGGCCCCCCAATTACAGATAAAGCCCCACAATAAACATGCAACAGCTCCCCCCACTGACAAGGATCATATTGCAACATAAACACAACACCACATCTCCCTTTCCTAAACTAGAGATCAGAGGGTGGACTACCTCAGTCTCAGCAGACCTTGGGTTCTCTATTGGGGTCGTACGTGGCCAACACTGGAGGAGAAGACAGGACTTTTTTCAGCTCCTTAAATGCCGTGTCCTGGGCCACATCCCAAATCCAGGCATTTTTCTTTGATAGCAGATCACGCAGTGGTTTATCCTTGTCTGCAAGATGGGGAATGAATCTGCCCAACTGATTTACCATTCCGAGAAAGCTTCGTAACTCTGAGACGTTTGTGGGCACCTTCATCTCTGTGATGGCCTCGGTTTTCGTCGGGTCAGGGTGTATGCCCTCCACTGAAATGACGTGGCCTAAGAAGACGACTTTTCCCTTTGAGAGTTCGCACTTCTCTGTATTCAGGGTAATGCCGGCATCCTCCAGCCTTTGTAGGACAGCATACAGCCTGAGGTCATGTTGCTCCTGATTTTGCCCCCACACGAGAAGGTCATCTACATGGCAAATCACTCCTTCCACTCCCTCAATGACCTCCGCCATCCTGCATTGAAAATGTTCTGGAGCTGAGGCAATGCCGAAGGGAAGCCGGTTAAAGTGAAACCGCCCAAAAGGGGTGATGAACGTGGTGTACTTTGCCGATGCCTCTGTAAGGGGAATCTGCCAAAAGCCCATATTGGCATCCAATTTGCTGAATACTTTAGCTCCGGCAAGTTGGCCCAGGCTCTGCTCTACCGATGGCAATAGGTACTTCTCCCGGCACACATACTGATTGAGGCCAGTCAAATCCACACACAGCCTGACCTTGTTGTCCTTCTTGGGAACGACCACCAGTCCCGCACACCAGTCGGTCGGCTCCTCCACACGACTGATGACCCCCAGGCCTTCCATACGCTGGAGCTCTGCTCTAACCTTGTCCAGCAACGGCAGAGGAATCCTTCGTGGTGCTTTCAGGGACACTGGTACTGCTCCAGGTTTCAGCTTGATTGCGTATGGCTGCTGGATCATACCTAGGCCACTGCATAGTTTGGGGTAAGCAGATTTTAGTGTGTCCATGTCTATGCTGTCGACACGATGCAGCAGGCTAAGGGCTTTAATGGCTGGTAGCCCAAGCAGTGGTCTACCTAAGTTTTTGACCACATAAACATTCTCAAGAGCACTCTTATCTCCAGTTGTCAATAGCACTCTGGTGAACCCTGCCACATCCAATGGGATCTGTCCCGGTCCGTACAAGGGCTTACTTGGCTTTTGAAGTTCTGGTTGCTTGGCATTTGAAAAGATGTTGTGGAAGTCTGACTGCGAGACAACTGTTACATCAGCTCCAGTATCAAGCTTAAAGGTAAGTGATTTGTCCTGTATGCCTATGTCAACAGTCCATGCATCAGAGTTGTTGGTCACAGCACCAAGGAAAAAGCTTTCCTCTTCCTCCTCTATACCATGCACAGCCCTGCCTGAACGACACACCCGCTGATAGTGACCCATCTTCCCACATCCATGGCACTCTGCGGAGTGTGCAGGGCATTCTTGTTTACCATGCAGTGCACCCCCACATTTGTAACAGTTGGAGCCTTTTGCAATTTGACTTTGACTGTCATGTGGCTTAAGCCCAGAGGTTTTGGACTGGTTGAATTTACTTTTATTTCTCTGTGGCCTTCCCTGTCGCAGTGCATCTACAGAGGTAGCATCCATTTGCTTTGTGCTAGCATCATTTCTTAATAAAACTTGCTGTTTTTTCACTTCCTCTGATTGTCTAGCGACGTCAATGGCCTTCTCAAGGGTTAAATCCTCTTTCATTTGCAAACGCTCCGACAGCTTTAAATCTGCCAATCCAACGACTATCCTGTCTCGAACGAGTTCGTCATGCAAAGTCCCATAGTTGCAGTGCTCTGCTAGTCCGTACAGAGCAGTCACGAACGTCTCAACACTCTCATTCGGTTCTTGCTTCCGGGAATTAAATCTTGCACGTTCATAAACAATGTTCTTTTTGACGACAAAGAACTTCTCAAATCCCTCTTTCACTTTTACATACTTCAGCTGATCCGCAGCATTTAGTTTTAGTCCTTTCAAAACATCATCAGCGTCATCTCCCATACAATACATTAAAGTATTCACCTGATTTTCTTCCGAGCTCGCAGTTAAGTTGCTAGCCTGGCGGAACCGCTCGAAGCGCCTTATCCATTTCGGCCACTCATGCGGTTTTGTGAAATCAAACGGATCGGGCGGCTGGATGCTGAACGTTGCACTGGAAGTAGCCATCCTGTTAGCACTAGCTGACACTTCACGCTCTGGTGCTACAGCAGCTTGCTCTCCACGACCTGGCACTTCTTCAGGGTTCTCGCTGTCACTCATCAAACTTTCTCACCAACTCGGTCCTTTTATGCAACAGGTGTAACTAACATGCACTGGCGTCTAATGTTCGAACTTACAACACTTCTGACACCATGTTGTGTTCTACGAAATAACTCAGCGTGAGTCTTGACTGTATGACTGCCATATTTAATCTGCCTCATCTCTGGCCCCCCAATTACAGATAAAGCCCCACAATAAACATGCAACAGCTCTCCCCACTGACAAGGATCATATTGCAACATAAACACAACACCACAGCCTACACAAAACGCTCGTCGGATTCGTCTATAGAAACTCAGATTATTCAAAACTGAAAGTAAAATCTGAGGTACCGGTGAATCAGTGTAAAGTGCTTGTTTGCCATTGCGTTCGCATTCGGTCTAGTGAAATTTAGTGCTTTTAAAAGGCTCATGCAACAGGGCAATGCTTAAAAATATTCCGGAGCTATCCTTTAAAGTGCTATAAATACAGTCCATTTACAGTATTCCAACTATGAGGCTTTTTCCTGTTTTGTTTATATTTGGGATAAAATGTTTATACTTATAGGAATGCAGAAGAAAAAATAAAGCAAGCACTTAAGAGATCAGTTCTACTTTTTAATCGTCAGAGGCATAGACTAGTTTTGAATTCTATGTCCAGCACCCATTCAAATTAAAGTACGTGTTGAGTGTGCTTCCTTGTTTAAGTTATAGGAATGCAGGGAAATATCAATATCCCTGTTTACAAGATAATTAAACAATATAACATGAGGGGAGTGGGGTTGGTAGTCGATATCAACACGGATGTGGTTACGCCGCATTTATACAACAGTTTCATTACCAAATGACAAAGCTTTAAGACATCAAATGTAGGGTTCTTCTGTTTGTTGATCCTCCGCTCTCCAAATTGTTCCAAGCTTAGCTTAGCACCCTGTTTCCAAGCAATGCAACAGCTTAACCAGCGGCTTCTCTCACCAGTGATGTTCACAAGTCATTTTTTCCAAGTCCAAGTCAAGTCCCAAGTCTTTGTAGTCAAGTCCAAGTCAAGTCTCAAGTCCTTGGGAGCAATGCCAAGTCAAGTCTCGAGTCTTTCGTCCCAAGACCAAGTCAAGTCTCAAGTCAAGTCTCAAATGACTGAAATTAACTATTAACCGTTTTTGTCTGTCTGAGATGATACTGGATAACTGTCAGGCTATATTAACTGTTGGGGGGGGGGGGGGGGGGGGCATGGTATGGTGCATTGTATCTTAAGAGGGCTATTTAAATTCCAAATTGTGAAGAAACATGAACGTTTTGTTTAAACTTTAATATTTAGAAAACAAATACCACAGATAGGCTACATTATGCTGTGTAGCATTTCCATTCTTGAGGTCTAAAATCCTATTTTGATCAACTGCATTTTAATAGCATATTACAGAAACTTCCTATCTTAAATCCATAGGATTTAAAATTTGGTATTACAGAAACAAATCATGTAGCCTATGGGATGTTTTTTTTTCTTCGCCCTATATTAGTATAAGATTATTCATCATGTATTTCAATAAACTGTATTATTCAAGGAAATGTACAGGCTATTATATTTATCAGCTTATTCATATATTGTTGGTTTACAGAAAGTTTTAAATAGTTTGATCTTTTCATGACAGCCAGTTATAGGCCTAGATCTGATATAATGGATAATTACACTACTCACCTCAACATGCTTTTTACAGTCATTCAAGCCACCATGGACAATACTGAATTCACTGTTACCAACGGTGCATCTGTCGAAATTGTCATTATTTTCTAACTCTTATCAGGCAAGGGTATTGTTTTGTATAATCAGAGGTAAAAAAAAAAAATTGACACGCTTTCTCTGCCATACCGATCCTGTTGACATTACCGAGCTGAGTTAAAAGACCGCCCAAACTGAAAGCTGATTGGTTTACTCTGCGAATTAGCAAGCCAATCAGGACACTCTATGTCTTGCATGCACCAGGCATGCACACACACACCGTTCCCTCAGGCACCGCTTCTCTCTCTGTCCCTCTCGCTCACTCTCAAATGCGCGCATATTAAGATGCGCGATGTAGACGTAAATGTTTCACGTGCATGCCCTGGCTTACTAGCTCTAGATTCCGGGAGATATTATTCTATTTGCGGGCATCAGGGAGGCATCAGGATGTCTGCACAAACTAGGCAATATAACATAGCATACCATCATTAGATCCATTAGATCGTCAGAGGCGAACCCCGACTGTTGGGTAACATTAAATACTATCGGTCACAACCAAATCACGGTTAACAATCAATTAAGACATTGACTTATGTTTACAACCTATACATTGCAACTGCGCAAGCATACAGTACCCCTTTATCATCAGAGAACATAATAACAGCATGCCAATAAGGCAATAACACAAAAAGAAAAGATAATCAAAAACACCCCATAACAATAAGCGCTTCCCTGCTTGTGTGTCGTTCTGAGGTGCCTGATAAAGTTGGATGTAGTTGAGCCAGAATCATTTATCCTGACACCACACTCTTTACAAAGGGCTGTTCGCCCTGTGTGAGAAGTCTTTATATTCAAATGCAACAAAAAACGACAGGTGAATTTGCAGTCGCCATGGTCATTGTTGATTTCTGACTGCACACATGCGTTGCGCTTAATCTGGGAGAGAAATATTCTGCCAGCACTCCGCGTTTCCCATAAGGCAAGGGAACACATTGGAAAAACAAAAAGATGAAATTTTTTTTTTTCAGCGAAATGATCATTGTTCACGAGTCACAAGGCTCAAGTCCGAGTCTCTCACTGAAGAATGTTTATGTTGATCAGGTCAATGGAAAATGAGGAGTGATTACTATTGCCTAGCTGTAAAGAGTCATCCATGAATCACTTTGGTTGGTGGATTTCTCCATTCCAAGTGATGGATAGAATGTGTCTTGTCCCATAAGAAATAAGTTTGCCTGGACCTGTTGGATAACTACTTGTATAAATACTCAAAATATTATTCTGATAATAGCATTCTTTGCATTGGCGATTGTCCAGAGCCATATATTGGGCGCTAGGAATGTCTATCATAGTGTTTGTACGTAGCTCAGAGCCAATACCATAGCCACCAGGGCTGAGATCTGATTAGGTTTGTGTAATTTGAAAGGTCAGTCCACCTCTGAAAGTGGAATTAGACTCCATGTAGATTCAGACAGCGAAGTCTAATTCCACTTTCAGAGGTGGACTGACCTTTCAAATTAATTGTATAATAAAAATTACCAAATGACTGGCTTGTTAATGAGTAATTACTAATATTAAAATGAATCATTTCAGGGTTGGCTGTGCATGCTCATGGAAGAGAGGTTTACAAGGTTTGTGACAATGATTTAGTAGTGACTAATGGGAATATAAAAGTGTTAAACATTTGTGTCTAAACAAGTAAGGGATAACGGCCGACGAGGTGACCAGTTCTTCAGAAGTAATTGGCGAGGTGTAGTCTAGGGAGTTACTACGCCAAGCCAATGATTTCTGAAGAACTGATCACCTCGGAGGTCGTTATCCCGCTTATCTCCCATTTCTATTTATCTCTCGTATATTTGAATAAGCGTATAAAACGTAAAAGAAATATGCAACTCAAATTTAAAAGATTGATTGTTATAGTTACCATTCTAAAAGGCATTCATATGGAACGGTAATTAGATGAGTTATTTTTTGGAACTGCTTCCAAAGTAGCCAGTTATCTGGAAATAATGGTCACCTAGCAGCCAATCAGAGAAGAGAATCACATTCTGAAGGGAGATAAAGCTATGTAAAAAGATGTCACCAAAAAATAAAGGGCAACAGAGAATAAAGACACGTTGCCATATTGTGCTACTGAAATTAGCAAAGAAATGAACTTACATACAGAGTATGCTCTCACAGCAATGTCAGTTATGAGTACACTGTCCTACTTGCCGGGCAGGTGTCTCTGCATGTGTCCCGTGGTGTGCTGGCTGTGGAGACGGTTCCAGAGGGACAGGAGGTGAAGGGACAGAATGACAACATTCTCAACATCACTGCCACTAGTGAGGACAACCTGAATGACCTCCTGGCAAAAGTGACCTACTCCAGTGGACTGCACCACTTAAAAGCCGGTGATCTGGGTAAGGCAATGAAAAAGTCCTCTGAAAGACATGCAGTATGTGACTCTAAAAGGAGAGTGCCAGTGTGATATGACCCAAAAGTATATTGCAACATCAAAAAAATTCTAATGTGGGGGCACCGTGGCTCAGAGGGTTAGATCATCACAGCATAAATCTGGG
Source organism: Sardinella longiceps (assembly GCA_027497455.2). NCBI lineage: Eukaryota > Metazoa > Chordata > Actinopteri > Clupeiformes > Clupeidae > Sardinella > Sardinella longiceps. The sequence goes on along the minus strand of JAODXP020000015.1, from coordinate 29,838,288 downwards.
GACCTGGGTTCGAGTCCAACCCGAGGTCATTTCCTTCGGTCTCCCACTCATTTCCTGTCCCTCTCTGCACAGTCCTATCAATTAGGAAAAAAGTCCTAAAAATATATCTTAATTTTTTATTTATTTTTTTTAAACGGCTTGCTAGTTGTAGTTATCTGGGAAATTGAGTTAGGTGTTAGTGGCCAAATCATTGTTTTCAACCATAGAATGGCTCAAAGTAGTCCCACACTTCATTAATAATATCATGATGGTTCCAAACTTTAAAACGAGGCATTGGAAACTTATAGCCCCTGTAAGTACAACTAACAAGCAATCTTCACCGGCTGCCACAAACCTATCAAAATTCTGCCCCCCGGCAAACGTTCAATCTTCTTATGAAGTTGCAATTAAGGGTGCTTTCACACCAACAGCATTTGGTGCGCACCAAACTGTCCATTCGTACCAAAAGTCCTTAGTTCGGTTCGTTTTCGTTGGTGTGAAAGCGTCAATCGCACTCGGGTGCGCACTAAATCAAGTGAACCGAGACCTCCAAAAGAGGTGGTCTCGGTTCGCTTGAATCCGTACCAAATACCAAACTCTGGTGCCTTCATTTCCTCCAGGAGAAAATGCCACTACGTCACTCAGACCAAGTTTGGTTCGTTTGCCGGTGTGAAAACAGACCACACTGCTGTCTGTATGCTACATTGTAACAATTTCACTGCTTGGTCCGGACCAAATAACCGAACTAGCTGTGTGAAAGCGCCCATACTTTTGAATTTTCTGTCCATATGACACCGGCAATATCCTTTAGTTCATCTTTTTGACAGAAGTCCCCAAAGATTCTTGTCTAATCCCCGTCAATATTTTTAATAGACTTACCGTCATTGTCATTGGGTCATTTTCTGAGGGTGGAATAAGAGCTTCTATAAACTATTATTTTCACATACTGTATTTTGACTGTTGCAAAATCTTCTCAAATCATCATCAGTGAGCTTCACGTTTGAGGACAATGAAGTGATCTTCCCCATCACAATTCAGAAGCGCAGGGTTCCTGTTCTCTATGACATAGGAGAAGGTGAGGGTGTTCTTCTCTTTTTTTAGGTAGTCTATCAACATATGTGACAAAATCTTTTACTTAATGAGGGGTGAGGACCATATGGTTATAAATGACATTTTGGTTAAAAATGATATATAGATCAATAAAAGCAATAAAAGTATTTGAAATAAAAAGGCTTGATCTTGTATGTGTGTGCGCGTTTACAAATGCTCTGATATGGTGTGAGCATTTTTAAAGGCACACATCTGCTTTAGCTAGTTTGCACCAGCTTGTTCTGTAGCTGGGACACACATACAGGTAGGGAGAGAAACTGGATGGGAAAAATATCAATCCATGGAGCAGAGGCCCTTGTTTATTTTATAGGAATTCAAAATGGTATATTTGTTTACACAAATATGATATTGGCCTTATCTCTTTCATCATGAGTTCCTTACAATAAGCCTTGTGTAACCTGTAGTAGAATTGCTGTAGTTACAACAATACAATGCTTAATGTTAAAGTGACATTCTTAACAATGGTAGGAGAATAGTGGCATAGCACATTTATGAAAAGAATTGGATGAAAAAAATTGATGAAAAAATTGATAGATGCCTTGAACTCTTCTTTTTGTTTCCTCTCATTCAAACCAGATATTAATTCTCAAGTGACAATTACCACCAAGACATTCTTAAGATACAAAGAGCTGAAGGTTTTGATCAAATCCATCAGAGAAAGGTACCCTGACATTCGAGTCATCATTGCAGATGACAGCCATGTGATAGAGAAGATAGAAGGTCACAACATCGATCAGTACATCATGCCCCCAGATATGGTAAAATCTGTTCTCATTTCTTGGGTGCACTGGGTGTTTTGGTGCATGGCTTGGTAGACTCAAGTACATCAGAGATGTTCCCCTTGTCTAGGGCTGGTTTGCTGGGAGGAACCTGGCAATCTCTCAAGTCACAACCAAGTATTTTCTGTGGGTGGATGATGACTTCATCTTCCTGAATCAGACCAGGATTGAGAAGTTTGTGGAGATCATGGAGGCTGTGCCAGAGCTGGATGTGGTAAGCTAATAGGTTATTTTCATCAATGTCACAATTCTTACACACAGAAGTCAGATGGAGGGCAGGAAGTGGAAGAAATCTAATAGGCACCTATGGAGAAGGAGGACAGTTTAGCTTATTGTGTCCGGTATTTCTTAATTACAGGACACCTGAGACGTTTATCAATGCTCTATAGAATGGTAACTATTAGTGCTGTCAAGCGATTAAAAATATTTAATCGCGATTAATCGCATTAATGCCGTAGTTAACTCATAATTAATCGCGATTAATCTCAATTTTTTTTTTTTCTATTCTAAATGTCCCTTAATTTTTTTTTACCCATTTTTATTTATTATCAACATGGATTGGTGGGGTGAATACCATTTGAAAATAAAAGAAAACCTAGTTACAGCATGATTTTTGCTACCATAAATTATTAACATCTTCAAGTGTGTGCCAGAGAGATGTTTGTATGTCTTTTATGTAGCTAGTTCACAAGTTTCCAAAAAAAAAAAAACAAACAAAAAAAACTGGATGGTGGCCCTTTAAATGATCCTAACTTATATTTTAAAGAGATTCAATGAAAATATGGAATTAGGAGTCTACATGAGTAAACCTACTGTACATTGCATGATCATACCTTTAAAATGCATTCTGCCATATTGCCAATTGCCCTGCAAGAAGCTCTCATTTTAGTGACGAGGTCATACGTTCAGAATCAGGTATGCGTCTTGTCTGCACAAAGCTATTGCAATAATGACGTTCCCAAACATTCTCTCTCTCAGTTGCGCTCCGACCAGTTTCTCCTCTCTCACTCGCGCTACAATTTTGAAACTGATATTTGCGGAGTAGCCTATTCAGTTCAAGAGAGAATATTTCTAAGTGACAACAGTAATCATTAATCATTTAGCTAATTAACAACCTACCTATCGAACATGCGAGTGAACGCCAACGGCGGTAAAATATTTGTTTTCACTGACATCGGAATTATAGGCTACTAAACTCAGGCTTCGGAGCAGCAGAGCAGAATTGGCGCATCTACCTGTGTGTGAGTGTGTGTGTGTGGGCATGAGTAGCCTAAGCAGTCAGTCTACTTCAAGTAGCGTAATACAAACACAGGACATACTGAAACGTCGGGAGGTGTTGAAATGGCAGAGATATTTTTTCATATTCCATATTTAGACAATGGCGGGTCAAATGCGTTAATCGCACATTTAAAAAATTGACGGCGTTAAAATAGGTTTGCGTTAACGCCGTTATTAACTGACGGCACTAATTGAAATCCATGTCAAAGTTTTGTCCCTAAATATGTGAAAATTATACATTTAGCCTTACACCTAATAGGTGCCCATTGATTTTCTAATCACCCGCGATCTCCCCCTAGTGGATTTGCAATTGGAATGGCAGGTTGAATGGCGATGATAGGGAGTGCAATGGCTCACTGTAAACGGGCTCTGCCAAGACCGACTGATCCTTTGTGCAAGGAGGAACAGGTTGACTACCGACCATGCCCTACAGAATGACCACCAGCAGGATACTGATGAGAATATCTCGGAACAGACGTAATTAGGGTGTCCTGAGGGCGCAACGCCCTGGGCCTTGTGCTCATCGCCCAGCACCATGGAGGTCAATTCGAATTTGCTAGAGAACACCAAAATTGGCAAGCCACTGGTGCTCTTAAATTCCATAGATGATGGCAGATTCACCCATAGCACACTTTCATGGAAAGACACAGAGACCACTATGGACTAGAAAAGGGTAGTATTCCATGATCTTTGGTATACAGTGAGGAGAACAAGTATTTGATACACTGCTGATTTCTTAGGTTTTCCCACTTGCAAAGCATGTAGAAGGTTGTAACTTCTATCACAGGTACTCTACAACTGTAAGTGATGAAATCTAAAACAAAAATCCAGAAAATCACAGTAGATGATTTTTAAATAATTATTTTGCATGTTATTGCAGGACATAAGTATTTGATCATCTATTAACCAGTAAGATATTTGGCTCTCACAAACATGTTAGTTCTTCTTTAAGAAGCCCTCCTGTTCTCCACTCATTACCTGTATTAACTGCACCTGTTTGAACTCGTTAACCTGTATAAAAGACACCTGTCCACACAATCAATCAGACTCCAATCTTTCCACAATGCCCAAGACCAGAGAGCTGAGTAAGGACATCAGGGATAATATTGTAGACCGGCACAAGGCTGGGATGGGCTATAGGACAATGGCCAAGCAGCTTGGTGAGAAGGCAACAACTGTTGGTGCAATTATTAGGAAATGGAAGAAATGTAAGACAACTGTCAATCTCCCTCGGTCTGGGGCGCCATGCAAGATCTGGGACAACAGTCTCAAAGAAAACCATCAGTAGCACACTACGCCGTCAAGGATTAAAATCCTGCAGTGCACGCAAGGTGCCCTTGCTCAAGCCAACGCATGTCAAGGCCCGCCTGAAGTTTGCAAATGACCATTTGGATGATTCAGAGGAGGACTGGGAGAAGGTCATGTGGTCTGATGAAACAAAAATAGAACTGTTTGGGTTAAACTCCACTCGTTGTGTTTGGAGGAAAAAGAATGATGAGTACAACCCCAAGAACACCATCCCAACTGTGAAGCATGGCGGTGGAAACATCATTCTTTGGGGATGCTTTTCTGCAAAGGGGACAGGACGACTGCACCGTATTGAGGGAAGGATGGATGGGGCCATGTATTGTGAGATCTTGGCCAACAACCTCCTTCCCTCAGTAAGAGCATTGAAGATGGGTCGTGGCTGGGTCCTCCAGCATGACAACGACCCAAAACATACAGCCAGGGCAACTAAGGAGTGGCTCTGTAGGAAACATCTCAAGGTCCTGGAGTGGCCTAGCCAGTCTCAAGACCTGAATCCAATAGAAAACCTTTGGAGGGAGCTTAAAGTCCGGATGTATCAAATACTTATTTCTTGCAATAAAATGGAAAATAATTATTTAAAAATCATACAATGTGATTTTCTGGATTTTTGTTTTACATCTCATCACTCATGGTTGTAGAGGATCCATGATAGAAATTACAGACTTCTACATACTTTGCAAGTCGGAAAACCTGAAAAATCAGCAGTGTATAAAATACTTGTTCTCCCCACTGTAACTGCCATTAGGTATTGGGAAGAAATCCTTGGACCTATTGTCAGACCCTACATTGGTGCAGTAGGTCTTCTTTGACATGCATGATAATACAGGTCCTTATGTGGCAGGAGTATGTAGGCAGTACCTGGAGGATGAAGGAATTGATACAATTCAATGGCAGTCAACATTATCTGACTCAATGTCCCAGAGGTGATCCATCGGTTTTATGTTTCTGTCCATCTGACGCTGTCATTTCTTTAGGAGCATGCCATGACGTTGTCATGCATGCATACATGCCAAGCATTTTGAAGTGCTGAAATTAAATTGAGATAAAATGGGTTATTCTGCTATTATTATGACCGCCGCAGCGTAGCGGTCATATAATGATTGTCAAAGTTTTTTTTTTTTTCTCCCGTCATCTACTTCCTGAATTTTTGGTCAACGATTCCCAGGACACTGTAACACTGGGGCACATGAAACTTGGTGGGCATGTAGCCCCAGTAGACTTTTACAGAAAAATTTCGTTTGGTCCCCGGGGGCCACTACATCTTTGCGTGGCCCCCCCGTGAAACCCAAAAAATGCAGTTTTTCCTAAAAAACTACTTGACCCGTGACATTGAGGATGATGAAATTTTTATGGAATGTTGGTCTCAAGACCCCACATCAACTTAGCTTATAACCAGTCATTTGTGATTTGCACCCCCATGGTAAAAAATTAAAATGCAATATTATACTGCTTTAATTGCCCCTATCTTTAGATCAGATGTTATAAACTGCACCAAATTTAATGTGTATGATGAACCTGACATCTTGTGGGAATATGTCAAATTTTGTGGAATTTCATCCATGGGGTGCTATAAAATAAATGAATTTATATGTACATTTAATGACTGTACAAACATTGACCTGTAGATGGTGCTATTAAGTGAATGGTTACTGGGTTACAAAATTCAAATGATCATTTACATCATATGTGCTCATATATAACTACATACACACAAGCACACATGCGCACGGCTACAAACACACACACACACAAACACACTACATACTGTACACACAAGCACACATGCGCACGGGTACACACACACACACACACACACACACACACACTCTTATACTTGTACACAAAAGCAAACTCACTCATGCAGACACACATTTACATGTATAACATGACAGAGATACAATCAAGTTGACTAGCATCATATATATGCAGAGAATGTGCAGAACTGAGCGGTAGTCATATTTTGTACCGCCATGCAGTACATCTAGTTTTTCTGTTTTTGGGTGTGTCCAGTTTTGGGAATAACGGTGTTAGAGAATTTTTTCAGTAACGAGTATGGTGATCAAATAAATTACTATTTCCATCGTCATGGCGCCGTTTCCGTTACCGCCCGTGTAACGTTTTACCTTACTATCCATATGCGCCCAACACAAGCACATTGGTTGCGCTCAGCAGATTAATATAAAGCAGATCGCACTTTCTTCTCTTATTCAGGCCAGTGCATACAGCAGACACAAAAATTCTTTTCTTTTAGCCTACTCTCTGAATTCTCATCACCCAGATAGGTCTATCGCATCAGGCACATCAATCGAAACGGCGTTTTGGTGGTTACTTGTAGTAACCTCGGTTCTCTGAGGGACAATACAAGATACCTATATTTGCCCCATTGTAAACTTGTGCTTCAAGTGTAAAAAAAGAAGTATGAATTTATTGCGCCTCACATGGCACATGCATGTGTTGCCTTAAAGGCATTGGTTAAAAAGGGATAAATGGATATCCCACGAGGCAACGTCTTGTGTTCTGCCTCAGAGAACCGAGGTTAGAACCAAACGTTTTCATAAATCGTCTTGGCCTTGGGCTTGGCTAAAAAGGGTCTTAGTTGCATCACATTATATCATTTTTTTTTAAAAAAAACAGGCTTGGCTAAACCATGTCTATACAAAGGCCTATTCTTAAAACCTCAAGGAAGGCATTGGAAATATAATCTTAATATAACCTATTTTCAGAGGTTATCTAACACATTAAGCACCTATTAAGGTATTAAAAATATAGACAGGTAACCTACAGATCAATAATTACCGTAAATATTAGAACATTAGCCTAAATTACTTTGTAAATTTAAATTGTCCTTGTAATCATGATTGAGACATGACAATAGCGCAGCAAACAAGACTGTATGGGAGAGTCCAGATCCTTATCAACTTGGCTAATATGCTATTTTTATGGAAAATCAATAATTTTAATAATATAGTTGTCTGGCTATGTTGAAAGCATAACATTTCTGTGTTTGAGATACCTAAAGCATTACAGATCGTAGGAAACGGTAAACTCTGCATTTCAAAGCTACCTGCCCTCCATCTGCTCACATTTCTATCCACTGTGGTGTCACCTGATACCTACAGTAAGTACAAAACCTACAGTATGTCAAAAGACAGACCAGAGATTGTTAAGAGCAATAGAACTGGACTCACCAGTTCATCATGTTTCAGTTTAGTTTACCTTCATTCTGGTTTGGCTAAGTGGTTTGCTTAAAGGAGAAGTTCGGTGTGATGATGACCCAAAGTATATTGCAACATCATAAAAATTTGGAACGTTTACCAGAGAGCAGAATTTTGACATGTCCGTGTAGGCCGGTGAAAACCACTTGCTAGTTGTAGCTTCCGGAAACATTCAGCTAGGTGGTAAGTAGCTATCTGAACAGTTACTAAGTTTTCAATGCCTAGTTTTAAATGTTGGAAGTTGACATTATACTATAAACATGGTGTGGGGCTATTTTGAGCCTTTCTATGGTTTAAAACAGTGATTTGGCCACCAACACCTAGCTGGGTACCCCTGGAAACTAGCCTGATTGCCATTGACTTTCAAAGCTCTGGAGACTTTGGTCTTTTTTAGGGTTCCTGTAGGCTACTCAATCATTTGCAAAGATGTACTGATACACTGAGACATGTAAGACATCTACAATTTAAGGAAATGAATGATATAATAAATTTTTTGTGAACGAATGTAATATCTGTAATACCAAACTTTGACTTTGGTCTGACCATGAGCCTGTACAACAAACGTTTCTCAAAGTGTCCACCCCTTTTCGTTGCTACAGCAGTGGGCCCAGGAATAAGGTGGATACTTTGGGTCCTTATCACACTGAACTTCTCCTTTAATTGCTTAGTTGCACCCTAACTTTCTTTTTGTTTGGTCTGGCACACAGCTGGGTGGGGCTGTCGACAAAGGCCAATTCTACTTTTCACTGGGACATGAGGAAGGGGTGGACGAGGAGGGGGGCTGTCTCTCACGTTTTCAGAAGAAGGCCCACGGTCCGTTGCCTGGCTTTAAGGACTGTGTTGTGGTGGACGGAGTGGTCAACTTCTTTCTGGCCAGGACAGATGCTGTCCGCAGGGTGGGCTTTGATCCCAAGCTGAAGAGAGTAGCTCACTCTGGTATGTTCTGAGATGATGGAAGGAAGAATGGGAGGGTATTTTCATGTGGCCTCAATTCAATTAAATGTAGCTTCAATTCAATTTAATTTAAATTCAAACCCAGGATGGTCATTTCAGGATTTGAAACAAGCCCGTTATCTAAAAAAAAAAAATTCCCCCTTGGTTTTGATCAATTACGAGAGCTTGGGCAAAAAGACTATTGCAGTACCCTGCCTGAATATTTGGCCTGTAAAATTGCACTTGACACTTGCATGTTTGTAGCCTGACACGCCAGACTATATCATAAGAATGTATTGTCTGAAGACCACTGATAGACTGTACCTCAATGGAGGGGCGGGTGATTGCGTTGTCTTTCAAACTGCCTCTCCACGTAATAGGCTAGCGTTCCGGCCAGTCGTACCAGCTGGTATATCAAACTTTTCCCGTAGCCCGTCGGTAACACGGCAAAAACATATTTTTCAGAACGATAAACTTCAGTGCACTTTCTTGTTTCACTTTCAAAGACAATGACAAGTGCAATTTGTCCAAAACTAAAGCCAAAGACGATTCCGCTCTGGTTTGAGCAGGGCTGTCGTCATCATACAAAGCCCGCCTTACGATTTCCTGTACACATACCGCGCTGTGATTGGTTATCCGCCGCCAGAGGAAGGATACAACGGGTTTCTATCAGTGGCCTCTAGACGTATCCTCTGTGCAAATTCAAATTCTAGTCTAGAGTCTAGGCTAGCATGTTTGATGATTGGAAGTTGAACATGTGTTGAACTTGTGCTCACCAAGTGGTTAGTGATGTCCAATGATGTTCCAAAACAATTATAATTTAATAGCGAAATACAGTTTCTGTCATGTTATATGTGGTATAAAGCTTGATAGGAACTGTATTTCGCTATGACAAGTGTTTTGGAACATCAACGGAAACTACTTACCACTTGGTGAGCTGCACTTGTTTTAAGACAACATGGACATGCACAAAGCAAGCCATTCTGAAGCAGAAAAGGGGTTCTAAATGAGCCAGATATCAGAGATAGGAGCAGTCGTCAAAATTTTGGTGTTGATGATTCTATTTCATCCTAGGCACTCCAGAAAAGGGGCTAAACTTGCTAAAAAGTGAACTTCCCCTTTAACAGACAAAATCATTTTTCGAAGAATATTTGCAGCACATTAGATTAGAAAATTAATATGAGTGCACTAAGAGGGCTGTACTAATTCTTTATCCTTCCTCCTCCTCACCCCTCACACACACACACACCAGAATTCTTCATGGATGGCTTAGGGCATCTGTTCGTGGCTTCCTGTCGTGGGCTGGATATTGGGCACCAGCCATATAAAAAAACTGCAGAATACAGAAAATACCGGAATCCTGGGAATGAAGACAGAGATTTTAAACTGCATCTGCATTATTTCAAAAATCACCTGAAGTGTATTGCATTTTGAGCATGAGGGATGTCTCCTTACATGGCATCAAACATCAGGTTTTTTTTTTTTTTTTTAACAGATTTACAGACCTGTTCTTGTACAGTACATGATTTCTCTGTGCCAAGAGACTTTTATACAGAATAATGACATTTTAGAAATATTTTGTTTTCTATACAGAAAAATGTATTGCAGTTGTGGGGAACTTTCTAAATAACAACATTATTTATTGTTATTATTAGTAATATTGATTAATAATTTAGAATTAGTAGTAGTTTTAGTAGTAGTAGAATGAGTTGTTTAAGTGTTTTACACATATGTTTAGTTCAGTACTGCATCATTTGTGTTTATTTCTGTTTTTACATTTGCATTTAATCCTTTCATCTGAGGGTATTACTACAACTTCATATAACCTTAGTAATGTACATTGCAAAAAGAAGCCTGTCTTTTATAATGAAGGAACAAGCTTTAGTCAGAGTCAAAACTCAAGGACCACAAGACCTCCTTTGTTTTGGGTGAGAAGCATCTGCCTAACGGCAAACCATTAATAGTAGATCCATGCTTCACAAATCTTAATATTTAACTTCTTAAGCATCATTGGATGTGTTAAAGGATGTGGGTCCACTGAAGGCAGTATCCAAAGACACGGAGCACCAAGACGCCTAAATCTTTTGTCAAAAATGACATAAAGAAATGACAAAATGAATAAAGAATGCAGTTAGACATCTGTTGCCTGCATTGAATGATTTGACCACTAGAGGGCAACACATGTATGCATATTTTTTAAAAGTTGCAGTTTTGTTCAACTTGTTATACACACAATCTTTATGTCATGTTTATTATGATGTTTATATGAATTATAATTTATATGAACTCCAGTGACTCTATTGCCCTGGCATGAATCTCTAGGTGCTTTTCTGGTATAGAAATGTAATATATTTGACCAATGTGAGTTTTTGTGGGTAAAGGAATATTAAAATCAACCTTCCATGCCATTTTGCATGACTTGGATCAAAATGTTTACTTATGATACCATTTTTCTTATGTTTTTGGAATTTTTAAGATGCGGCTGAAGAAAGAAAGTAAGAAATGTATTGTGATGCCCCCCTGATATTTGGTGCCCTAGGCGACCGCCTTGTTTGTCTATGCCTAGAACCGGCCCTGGCAGCAAGTGTTCAACTTACTGTGGAAGTCCACCTCACCCCTATTTAATTACACACTTTTAAAATTGACACAGTTGGAACTATAACAATATTTCTGTCCTCACTGGCCTGTGATACAGTAATTCTGTCCTCATGTGAATGAACTAATGTTATTTATCAACCTATTAGCATTTTAAATATTGATCTTAAAGTGATCCAGCAAACCAAATCTGTGCACAGTTTATCATTATGGATGTGCTGTGAGTTTATGTATGTGTGTTTGAGACATGGTTGCGAAAACCCAGAGCATGAGCGGCATCAAGCATGGCATGCAGACATGCACCTGTTACACCTGTGCCTGTCTTACAGGCACTGTAATCCTCATTTTGGTCATGTCTGAATCAAGCATGTGGAGCCAACAGAGTTGTGCCTGCCTTGCTTGGTCCATGACCAGAGTGGATCTTTGAAATACCTGGAGTACTGGAGGTGTGGGATTTGTTTTTTAATCCTGACAGCTTATCACTACAGGCGCCTCTGTCCTCAGTTTGTCTTTGCGGCTCGTGGGTTTGTTTAGTTGACCCCGATGGGAACTCCCGTCGGTGGGGCTGCCCCTCGGGTAATCTTCCGGTGGATATTTGGACAAGCCCGGAATCAAAGGTGTTGTGGGAAGCCCCAGTGCTCCCAGAACTAAGTGGACATTTCCTGGGGAAACATGAAGCAGATCGGGCCAGCGCTCTATGCCATGGCTCTGGGATGAATGCCCTCTTTATATTTGAAGTGTGTGTGAGAGAGAGAGGGAGATGGAGCGATGGGAGAGAGGCTGCTCACAGTGCACACTCTTCCTTCCTTCCCTCTCACTCACCTCCGTCTCACTTGCCCCAGCTGCTCTTGCTGCCCCCCCCATCCCCCCATCCCTAGCACTTGCCTCTTCACAATCAGTTACATGTAAGATACACTACCTTCTGTATATTATTACAACTTAGTACTGCTAATAATTAGTAAGGATAAAGTGGCACACCACCGATGTGACTGTGTGTGTGTGTGTATGTGTGTGTGTTGGGGGGGGGGGGGGGGTACAGAGATAGTCAAGGCTAGTGAGATACTGCAGGGCTTCCATTCCACCTACTGTACAAGTAATATTCCTGCGTGTGTGTGAGAGTCTCTCATTCTGGCATTATAATAATATATCCACCTTGCACTACTTGATTTGGACACATGGAGGGGCTATTTTCAGATGTGGAAGCAAATTTCCTTGATTACTACACTGGAATGAAAGTATAGCTCCATGTCATATCAGACTAGACAATTGCCAGATTTCATTTTCTGTTAACTTTGCAACTATGGTGGAGTAAAAATATTAGAATTCTAAATCACTTTTGAACAAGATGCTAAGTCGAGATACTATGGCCTAATCTAATGCAATGATCTATGTTAGACTGGAGCTGAAAATGTTACAGTCAGACACAGAGAACGGTTGGATGAATTGGAGAAAGGTAAAATTCAATTGTTTAACTTGAGGGGAGGTGAAAATTAATGCATTTTCCCAAATAGTGGATTATCCCTCTAAGACCTATACTAGCATACTGCACATGTGGACTTGGATCTATTGGATCTAAAGTTTTGTACTGTATATCTAGTGGATATGCTGGCTGAGCGTGAGGTTAGCATAAGGACACTCAGGCTTACTGCCACCACCACATCCCACATTCGGCAAGTGACAATTAGACGGCCTTTAACCCATGCTGCCAGCCTATGTATAGCCCAGACTGACTGGGCTTCTGCCTCTCGTCCAGACAAGTCCCACCAGCTACAGTACATGACTCAGTCTGAGCTGTGGGGATGGGACGAGTCAAACCTCAAAGGACCCAGTCTAGAGACGTGGTGATGGAGAACTGTATGACTGTAACCAGGACCGTTTCAGGGTACTTAGGGGCCCCAGGCAAACAGGACATGGGGGCCCTTCACCTCAAACATCTAGATCTTCAAACATCTTTCATTCATTAATCTACTTATTGGTGTTGAACTTAAAGTTGTCTAACTCCACCCTAAATAACTATTTCATTGAAAAACACCACCAATTAAATTTATTTATTCATCCTAAATTGATTCTGGATTTTGAACTCTGAAACAATATCAGTGAAATTACATTAGATAACTCAAGAGTGAAAACAAACAAACTCGCTGCATGGCAAGGATAGTTTATTATGTTTTATATACATAAAAGTATACACAGACACATACATCTGACTTCAAGCTTTAGAACTCTTTAGAAGAGGAAGGTACAGTAAGTGTGGAGACACTCCTTTTGTTTTTCTCTTCCTCTCTCTCTCTCTCTCTCACACACACACACACACACACACACACACACATTGAGATACATGCATCCGCAGGGCCCGTATGTGACCACCCCCTTGAGCCTGCTTTCAGGCTGGTCTGACCCTCTGATGAGAGTCCCATCTGCACCCCAGCCAAGACACCCACAGCTGCTTCCAATATGAGCTCAGCTCTCCTTTCGTCTGCTGCGTGCTCACCAACTGCAGCCCAATGCCTCAGTCTGAGCCTTCTACAAAAGGCTACAACTCTCTGGCCTAAAAGCAATAGCAATGGCAAAGTTTCTTTATCTCAATGCAGTTTAAAGAGATGTGCCTGAGAGAGCATTAAGGAATAGTAAAAAAAAATAAATAATAAAATCCCATATCTTCACAATGGATTTCTGTTTTGTGATGGTACTGTTTTGTCTGAATATTTAAGAGGATCCCTGCTAGAAAGACAAGTTTACCGTATATGATTGATATTTGTATCAGCTGTACAGTATCTAACACATTTTACAGTAAAAACACTTAAAAAAAACACTTTTACTCAAACTTTTAAAAAATCCCTTCATTTGCAGAGACTGTAAGCTGCCATTGGGTTTATGTCTCAATGCTTTGTGGGTAAAAATGTCATCTATGATGTCACTTTTTACAACAATGGCAGCTTACGACTGAATGGAATTTGTAAACTTTCAAGATGCATTTTGTGTTTTTAAATCATGTTGAGCATGACTTACTGTGTAAATTCATAACTTTTCATCCAAATCTGTGTTACTAAACAATTATAACATCATTTTTTTCAGTTAACTTTAATTATTTCATTATATTTGCACATTATCATCATTTTCACCAGCGACATTGTCAGGACATACACACACAACAGATCTAATTTATCTGAGTAAAAATAAAAAGCCTTATAAGTTAATATGACACAAACAGTATAGTTGTATGCATACATGCAACCTTTTTTCTTTGGGCAGGTGAAACACTCTCTATATATTTTGCTTTATACTATAGCTTCTATATTATGCTCACTCTACATGTAAATGTTGTTTCATCCATGGGTTGAGAGTGTCCTGTAAGCACTGGGTAAGTGTGTGAACTCAAAGTTTTTTCTTTCAACCCATAAAGGCTGTAATTTGTCCAGTCACAGGTTGTGTTAATGGCTATGTGCTCTCTATATGGTACTTGCCGAGTTCACTTTAATTCCAACCAGCAGCTGCCACTTGGACACAGAAAATGACATGCAGTAGTATTGAAAGGACTTGTGAACTGTGCAAGACTGCTTGCTGTGTTTTATTTCTGTAAGCTCCTGAGATGAAAAGTCTTTATAAATAAAGGCTATTAAATCTGTCACACTGATGTTTCACACAAGAGGCATGGCAATCATGTTTTCTTTATCAAGGACTTACAGCTTGTCATAGAAACTGTCGTTTCTCAAATCGTCTGTCTGTGAATGTGATCTGTGAAGCAGGTTTTTTATGTCAGTTTTGAAGATATGACTTGCAGTTCATGTGCAGGATTGTAGTACTAAAAAACATGCTGTGTGTGCATGCTGTGTTTTGGATTCAAAAACTCTCTACTGTACACAATAATGCATTCTACTTGCAGTAACAGCAGATAGGTTTCTTTCTTCTTTTTCTAAAGAAATTTGTAGCACAAAAATACTTGTTTTCATCAGTGTGAATGGGTTTCTGAAGTATTGTCAATCAGGGGCTGGGGCTTAGTCAAACCATGGCTTACATTAGCACACACCCACTGGAACCATGTGAGACCCAGTTACCTCCAGATGCTCCTGATTACTGAAGGAATTGTGAGTCATCCCCATAGATGCTCAAATGTGTGTGTGTGTGTGTGTGTGTGTGTGTGTGTGTATGTGTGTGTTTGCCTTTGTGTCATTGATGCTCAGATGTGTGTGTGTGTGTGTGTGTGTGTGTGTGTGTGTGTGTGTGTGTGTGTGTGTGTGTGTGTGCCTTTGTGTCATAGACGCTTATGTGTACGTACGTGTGATTTGTGTCATAGATGCTCACACCTGTATTATGAGGTCTACAGGTTATACTGCTTGTACAAAACAATTGAAAGGGCTTGATATAGCAGACACAGTAAAATGACACAACAACATTAAATATCAAGAGCACGCACCTGATGTAGGGGAGATTAACGATATGTTGTTATCAGTGAGGCATGAGCCAGTATCAACTTAATACCAGTCTTGGCACACAATGGCAGTGGTGTGGGCAATGTTCTGAATTTAGGACTCTGTGCGTTGTGTGTCTGTGCATGTGTGTGTGTGTGTGTGTGTGTGTGTGTGTGTGTGTGTGTGTGTGTGTGTTTGACTGTGAAAAAGGCAAGAGCATGTTTGCATGTGTAGAGAAAGAATATGCAAAAGAATGAGAGTGAGAGGGAGGGACAGAGTGAGCAGGCGAAAGAGGGCCAGGGAGAATGCAGGCCTCTAGCTCTAGACACAGTGACAGCTGTTAATAATCCTCCTGCTGCTCAGATAAAAGGCTGCAGCTACAGTAGACTCAGGCTGAGGCCCTGGACAGGAAGGCATCTTTGCAATTCATACTGTGCTCTTCACACAAAACACTAGCAAACTATCACAACTCTTTTCTAATCTGAACACACAAACAGCTTATAAAAGATGTCAATTAATGAATAGTGTATTTCAGGGGTTAATGAAGCCCGTCCCTGTCCCATACATATCACATAGTTACCTAATTTACCTATGGCATCTGGCCTATGAAGCCAGGCTTGATTCTAGCACAAGTTCTTTACCCAATGAGGCTCGAACTCTGTACCCCACTTCCTCTCTCTCCAGGCATGGACTGGCGATAGGGCATACAGGGCAATGCCCGGTGGGCCGACGGTCATTTTTGGGCCGGGCCTGTCATTTACTCATAACTTTCATAAAGGATATTGGGCTAGTTTAATTAAATCTCTCATATTCATGCAATATGTCAGACCTACAGTGTTACTTGAGCTAGCCACAACGTTAATGCCCGGGCCATTTTTTGGTCCCAGTCCGGCCCTGTCTCTCTCATATAAAAAGTCAGTACCCACAAAGTGCATCGTCCTTTTGGCATTGTGTAAGCATTTGTGCAAGTCAAAATGTTTAATGTCCTGTCACTACGGTAGAGAAAACCATTGAAAACCAGCACTTGTCACTGCGGAAGAGAAAACTTTTGAAATATCCTTCATGTCTACCTTTCAAGTAATTTCTGACAAATACTGAACACCTGAACAGCCACAGAATAAATACAATTTTCCAAGACATTCATATAGGCTATTATACATAATCATATTAGGTTTGAACAGAGTATTTATTGTGCATATCGTAACTTATACAATGAAATAATGCTGATGTAACGGATGATAGATAGCTGGCAACAATACGTGTGCTCTTACTTTCTACCTATTACTGTACTTGCTTTTATTTTTGTACAGCACATTGAATTGCCTTTGTGTATGAAATGCGCTATATAAATAAACTTGCCTTGCCTTGCCTAAATCCTCCCAACTCAATTCCTTAATGGGCGCTTCTAACTGCTGAGTTTGAAGCCTGGGCTTTAGTTCAGAGATTAGAGTGTTCAACTTCCATGCCATGGGTTAAATTTAGTTGACAAAGTGGCAAGTTTGAGACCTGAGTGCGATGAGAACGACTCCGGCTACACTGACATGTTTTGTAGAGAACAAACTAAAAATGAATTTTGGATCAGCAGGATCTATTCACCTGGATATTGTGCAAAATGTAGGGTTCCTGTAGCCTACTTAATCATTTGCAAAGATGTACTGATACACTGGGACATGTAAGACATTTACAGTTTAAGGAAATTAATGATCTAATGATTTTTTTGTGAACGATTGTCTCAGAGAGCGCAGACCTCCGCCAAGGCAATGTGGTCACAGACACAATATACATTCCAGATCATGTTCTGGATCACCGATCGCCATCAAAATTTAATCAGCTCTTGCTTGTCTCAATATACACATTGTCCGAAAATTTCATCCAAATCTGTGCTGTACTTTTCGAGTTATCCTGCTGACAAACAAACAGACAAACAAACAAACAGACAGACAAACCAACGAGACCGAAAATATAACCTCCTTGGCGGATGTAATAAAAAATTGTAATTGTGATTAAAGTGCCTCAGAGATGTCATTAATCTGGCTTCTGAGTGAGATTGTACTGTAAGAATGGGAGATCTAATCTGCAGGTAAAATCAGAAATCTCTCTATGAGGCTACTAAGTTCTTCAGTGCCTTTCTTATCTCTCTTGCTCTCCTGTTCTCTCTCTCTCTCTCTCTCTCTCTGCTAGTTTCGTGTATGACGTATACTCTCCCACACTCTCTCAGCTGTCTCTCCTGCTTCTCCCTCTTTCTCTTAGCTCACATAGTCTCTCTCTCTCTCTTTCTCTGTTCCCCCTCACACTCTTTCCGAGCCCCTCCACATCTCAGCATGAGCTTTTCGCCACTCCTCCTCTGAACATGTCTGCTACACACACACACACACACACACACACACACACACACACACACTGGTGTGAGGAGTTGAGTTCACTGTGTGTGTGTGTGGCGGGGGGGTGTTTGCAGTACTGTAGTTTCAGGGTCCCTCTCTGCTTGTTCCCCCCTTCCTGTCTGGACACCGGACATGTTTCTCCAGCAGGGGGACTGGGACTGGAGATGTTCAAACCGCGTTCCACACACACACACACACACACACACACACACACACACACACACACACACACACACACACACACACACTGGATGGTGATGTAGCAAGGGTCCAAAAAACACATGTCTGGTCATTTATCTGGCACGAGATCTCGGCACAGATTCTCTCCATGTCTGGAAGCAGACTCCAGCAGTGCTGGATGTACTGTAGGCTAGCATTCAACGTAATTCTTCCAGAGTTACAAATGAAGTAAAACTCACTCACTAATACTCAAATTCACCTGTACGTATAGTATAGTAGAGTATTAGCATAGAGTATAGTATACTTCTGTTGACCCACATTTACATTCTGGGGTGTTTTGCACATCCCGTAATCCCGTGTGACGGAAGACTGCAGCTGTTAAACTCAACACTGCTGGAATACTGTAGAGGAAACTGCAGCAAAAGTACTGCAGTAATGGTGGATTTTGTGTAAGACATTTGCAGATCCTGGGAGTCTGAGTGTTCGCAGTGACGTCTGCTGACAATGTCTACAGTGCAGTATGGTTGGTTTCCCTCCACAAGGGGAACCACGGAAGGCTTTTAAGACGCCCCACCCACTGGGCGGGCACCCAGGATCTTGAGGCTCTCCAACAACAAAAAAAGACAGAAAAATAGAGGAGAAAAAAAAGAAAATGCAGTCGTGGGTGGACTGAAACCTAACTCTTGGTCTCTGTCTCACACAATATCTCTGCTTTTGTTTCTCTTTTTCACTGTTTCTTTCCCTCTCTCTTCCACTTAATCTGTCTCACAATTTTTCTTTTCAAATGTATTTCAGTCTGTTTTGGTGGCAGTTAGTAGCCTGACATCAATGTCACTTCCTTCCTCAGGCCCCACTGTCCTACTTGTATTACCCATGAGAACCTTGGGCTTGCTTTGGAAGATGGTCTGTTTTTGTCCCCGTCTCATCCAATGTCCCTGCTGACTTTCCTGCCTTCTCACCTTGTCTCTGATCTTCTCTCTGTCTGTGTGTTTGTTTGAGAACTACTGTGCACTGAAATAGAAGATGGTGGAGGTTCACATCTATGGTTAGACCGTAGGTCTCTCTACCTCTATCTCTCTCTCGCTTTCTCTTTCTTTCTCTCTGTCTCTCATGTCTCTGTTTCTCAGTGGGAAGGCAGTAGGCTGGAGAGCTGCTGGAGAGTTGATGTTGAAAAGCAGCCAGTCTGATGTGGCTAGCAGCTCTCGGTCCCATTCAAATTTTCCACCCAGAAATATTCCTCTGCCTCTGAGTTTTTCTTTCTCCACTGGCTCATGTTTCCTCTGGTCCCTCAAGTTCTCATCCTCCCCCATCTCACTCTCCCTCTCTTTGTTTCTCTCTCTCTCTTCTCCATTCTACTTCTTTCTTCCTTTTTCTTTCTTTCTTTCTTTCTTTCTTTCATTAGTTTGTTTTTTCTTTCTTTCTTTCTTTCTTTCTTTCTTTCTTTCGCAAATGTTCTACACTATGTGTTTTTATCAAGCTTAATTCTGTCTTGCTTCCTCTTTTATCCCAGGAAAGGTCTTTGCTCACTTGTACTTTTTTCTGTGTCGACTCTTCACTCTGACTCTCCCTCCCTCCATCTTCCCTCAGTGCTCTCAAATGCCCTCTGTTGGCAGAATACTGAAGTAACCACCCACCACTCACAACTGAACAGCATATGAATACTGTAATGCTCTGCCTATCTCCCTCTTTTTCTCTCTCTTCTTCACTCTCTTCACCTCCTTTTCTCCCTCCCTCTCTTGTTCTCTCATCTGAAGAAGACACATAGTAGCCCTTATGGGCACATTAGAAACCTAGCCTCCAAGATTTTACTTTACTTTCACATTTACTGGCCCCCAACTGAAGGTACTGCAAAAAAATGGACTGCTCACTGACCCTGCTAACTTTCCCCTGGGAGTCAAGGACCACAGTGTGAACACTGTCCCTTGTGGGGTCGTCCAATGCCGTCATACTATAAAGGATTCCCCCAAAAGAATCTTGACAGTCAGTACTTATAGGGACCTTTCAGACTTCAGCCTTTCGATTAAATTGTTTCTCAATGGAACGATGTGACATGACCTCTGCTATGCGCCTTGTGTCTATATGAGCAAGGGTGAAAAAGAAGCAAGGTGCATAAATCCAGATAAAAACGTGAGGCGCTCAAAATCAATAGCTGAGGTCGCATTTTCTTTGTAGCCAAGTTAGGGAGTTTGCATTGTAGCTATATGCAATCAAAGCAACAAGATTCACATAAGTTTCAACCAATGACTGTATATTACATACAGTCATTGTTTTTAACCTTGCATGCTTTTGTCACAAACTACTTCAGAAGACTTGTGTATTTGGAGGTGAAAACCGTGTTCAGTCTGAATGCTGCCTTACTGTAATGAGATTTTTAGAATAACAGATAGACCGCCCTACAATCTTCATGATAAACGCTGAACCATTTTGTTTGAGATGCAATGCTGCTGAAAACTAAAATGCCCATTTGTTACCTGTTTTATAAAACGATCCTCAAATCTGCAGATCACTAACTAAATTCCCTGTCATTTTCAAACAGCCCCTCACGTCTCACCATGCAAGCGGCATTTATTTACAATCAAAGAGGTTTATTTAGTAACACTGTGACTATTTATGAAAGCTTAGCCGCAGTGTTTGGAGGACATTTGGAGTGTTCTTCCCCCTGCAGCTATGTGAGGTGGTGTAGTGGAGGTGGAGCAGTGTAAACAGCAGTGGAGCTCAGGGCTCAAGCTAGGTGGGGTTTGCTACACCCTGGGAAAATGGAACAGGTGGCTGATGGGATAGCAAAGGCCTCCTACTCCTCTGGCTTGCATACACAGCAGGGGTGTGTGTGTGTGTGTGTGTGTGTGTGTGTGTGTGTGTTTGTGCGTGTGTGTTTGTGCGTGTGTGAGTGCTGGTGTGTTGTACAAGTCAGCACTTGAGATGCATGTAAATCAAATATAGCTGCCAAATACAGTATACAGTAAAAATAGGATTGCATACTTAAAAGAACTATACACTGCATGTACACACAATCTCTCTCTCTCTCTCTCTCTCTCTCTCTCTCTCTCTCTCTCTCTCTCTCTCTCTCTCTCTCTCTCTCACACACACACACACACACACACATAGACACACAAATATATATGTACAATATATGTATACAATTGTATGGAAATGCACGCTTGATGGCCTAAGATTGCCAGTGTGCTCTCGCAGTTGACATGGCTGTGTGTGTGGTCCATTGGCAGGTGTTGGCTTCACTACTATTTCAGTGCTACTGCTAGTGTGTGTGTGTGTGTGTGTGTACTGTATTTGAGAGAGGAAGAGAGAGAGAGAGAGAGAGAATCAAGTCACTGGGTGTGGCTCAAGGTGGGATAGAGCATTTGGAGGTCTTGTCAAAGTATATTAGATCGTGTGTGTGTGTGTGTGTGTGTGTGTGTGTGTGTGTGTGTGTGTGTGTGTGTGTGTGTATGTATGTGTGTGTGTTGGTGCATGCTGATGTGTGTTTGTGAGTATACAGTATGTGCATTTGATATTCATGAATATCTGTATATTTTTGCATGTGTGTGTGCATAATGTGCGCATGTGGCTGTGTGTGTGTGTGTGTGTGTGTGTGTGTGTGTGTGTGTGTGTGTGTGTGTGTGTGTGTGTGTGTGTGTGTGTGTGTGTGTGTGTGTGTGTGTGACTAAGAAGTTGAAAACTGAGACGGAAAGAGTCAGAGAACCTATTAGTGAAGTGGAGGAACTTGAGCTATGCAGACAGGTAAGGACAGGCAGACTGAGAGCCAGGGAGAAAGGAGGAGAATTGAATGGATGGCTGTCCAAAGTAGTCTGTGTGTGTGTGTGTGTGTGTGTGTGTGTGTGTGTGTGTGTGTGTGTGGGAGAGAGAGAGAGAGAGAGAGAGAGAGAGAGAGAGAGAGAGAGAGAGAGAGAGAGAGAGAGAGAGAGAGAGAGAGAGCATATGCAAGCTCAATGAGGTAGAGTCCAAAAGATCACGTGATCTTGATAAGATCAAAAAACAATCACAGGACACTAAATAACACAAGTGCAGAAGCATACTGAGTTATACTGAATTATTACACTCTTGTGACATGATATCAGAAATATATTATAAGTTAAACTTTTTTATAAATCCTTTCAATACTGAAATTGCATGGGGTCTGCTACTGGTGCAACATTGTGGTGTGTGTGTGTGTGTGTGTGTGCGTAGGTGTGTGTGTGTTATTCCATAGGAACGTTTTCTGCTCCTCATCCCCAGTTAACAGTGGAGTTAGCACCACTAGATCTGGAGGGAGAGATGTAAAAACCCTCACTGAAAGAGATTGTATGTTTATGTCTACAGTAACAAAAGAGAACAAGTTTAGCACCAAGTTTAGAACTCTAAAAAAGTGTTTTGGTGGATAAAGTATAAATCACAGCGTTATTAAACAGCCCAGTAGAATAATAGCAGAATAGCAGCAGATGCCTAGTCTACTTGAAGCCTGAAGGAGCGCATATTTTTCTGTGCAAAAACCTTGCATTCTTTTCCGAGTTCACAGGCGCCCTCACATCATCTGTTAAAACCATTTAAGGCAGACGCAAGCCATCCCATTCCAGTCTCTCTCTCTCTCTCTCTCTCTCTCTCTCTCTCTCTCTCTCTCACTGACTCGCTCTGTCACTCCCTCCCATGCAGTCTACCTCTCTAGTCCCTCTTTGTCCCTTTACTTTTCCCAATCCCTTTCTCTTCAAACTAACTGTGTTTTTGGCACTCATTTCTCCCATTTTATCACTCATTTGTCCTGTTTGTCTTATCTTGACCCTATCCCCTCTACTCCCCCATATCTCTCTCTCTCTCTCTCTCTCTCTCTCTCTCTCTCTCTCTCTCTCTCTCTCTCTCTCTCTCTTTCTCTCTCGTCATCTCTTTTTATCTATCTCTCCTGTTATCGGAGTGTGGAGTGCCTCTCTACCTCCCTTCTCTGTTTGTGTTGGATAATGGAGGCTTCCCCTAAGAGGACACACTCTCATTAGCGACACTTCACAAGGGTCCAAATAGTTGTTTAGTAGGTGCCCCTTTTGGCGCCTGAGCAGAATGTTGTTAATAATTATGATTACAGTGGCTGATGAATGGGTCCACACCACTAACCTTTCTGTTCTTGGAATCTTAACGGTTTTTAGAGCTTAACCTGAGATCTTCCTCATCTTCTAATGCCAGTGTCACCCCTCTTTCTCAACATCTGTCTACTTAGTAATTCCTCCTCTCAGTTTTTTTTTTTTGCATTGTAATTAATTTTCTTTATTTTTCTTTCTATTAAGCTTTGTTTATTTCACAATTATTATTACCTCCTTTCATTCGCCCCCATCTCTAATATCTATTTCCTGATTATCTTTCCCAAAGCAAAACCAATCGTCATATCTGAAAATCACAAGCTGCATCGAGCCATGACAGCAAAGTGAATCATATCTTGCAAAATCATGTTTGCTCATCTCTGTACATGTGGGTCTCACATTCTTAATCTTCGTTTGAGCTGCCAACGTTTTTCAAGCCTTAGGGCTGTGGCATCAGTTTCACATGATCATATATACTGCTGCAAACACACTAAATACTTTACTCATTTTGGTTACTCTGGCTGATTTAATCAAGCAATAGGAAGAATTAGTCTGTGTTTAGTGGTGTAGTGTACTCATTATAAAGCATGTAGTAGAAATAGTCATTCACAATTATTTCTGAGCAGAATGAAATAAGTGAGGATAAACAGCATTATGGTGTGTGTGTGTGTGTGTGTGTGTGTGTGTGTGCACAGTAGTGTATGGTTAGGGCTTATAGGTCAGTTAGTTAGTTGAGTCAGTAATGTTAGTGTCTTGTGTGGAGAGCATCTGCAGGCTTTCTCTCCATGAACATGTGGCTAGTGAGGCTGGTGAACACGTGGCCAACCCTCTGCAACCCTGTTACAGAGGCAGCAATATAGAGCCCACAGACACGTCACCCTACATGCTCTCTCTCTCTCTCTCTCTCTCTCTCTCTCTCTCTCTCTCTCTCTCTCTCTCTCTCTCTCTCTCTCTCTCTCTCTCTCTCTCTCTTAATCCAAAGCATTTCCAGTAGTACCAAGTACAAGTAGTGTGTACACAAAAGTAAACAAAAGACAAAACACAACTAATCATACAACACTGAGTGTGTGTGTGTGTGTGTGTGTGTGTGTGTGTGTGTGTGTGTGTGTGTGTGTGTGTGTGTGTATGTGTATGTGTCTCCCCTCAGAGACATCACTACTCTCTCCCTTCAGCTGATAGACCCCACCAGACGGTAGAGGAAGTGCCGAAGTCCCTCCCCTCATATTGTTCAAAGCCATCACATACTAATGACACTGCAAGTTCTTTATCTATTAGCTTATTCAGTGCTTCTGTTTATAAGAACTTGTGGTGCTTCATCATTTCTACTTCTTATTTTCAGCCAACAGAAATAAATATTTTCTGACGGCATCCATTTGTTTTGACCCTCTGCTCTCTCTTGGCAAAGCTACATGGTTTACTCTCAAGAGACAGATATGGGTGCATTCACATGCAGTTACCTCACACGGACAATTTACCTCCAACTAACATTAATCATCAACAATCACAGTCTTTCTCTTTGTTTCTCTCTGTCTCTTTTACACACACACACACACACACACACACACACACACACACACACACACACACACACACACACACACACGACACACACACACACACACACACACACACACACACACACACACACACACACACACACACACACACACACACACACACACACACACTTCCTGGTACGTCTGAGTCATTTTTGTCTGTAGCACAGACAGCCAAAGAGGGAGGAGGGTGTTTTAGAGCTTTTAGGTCTTCGTCTTTCATTCTCTCTTTTCTTCCCACATGCTTCCAATGCATTCCCACTGTTGATGTGGCAGCAAAGGAGGGAGGGGCTGCTGCTGCTCTGACACATGCTCTCTCTCTCTCTCTCTCTCTCTCTCTCTCTTACTCACGCACACACTCACACACACAGATACACACACACGCACATGCACACACACACCACACACACACACACACACACACACACACACACACACACACACACACATACATATACATACATACACACGCACATATGCACGCATGCATATACTGCATACACACTGATATATTGTGGATAATTCAATTCAAAACATATTTCCAATACTTGCAAAGTGATTGCATGCACGGTGGGAAATCCCAAGCAACATAACACACTCTGGTGGCAGCAGATTTATAGACCAAGAGTTTGCAGAGGTCTGGGATTCAGTGTTCAGTCGGCATCCACAGAAGGTAAATAAATAAATAGCATGAAGAGAGTAAAATAAACAGGAGTGAAGATGGGGTGCAGAGCAGAGCAGAGCAGAGCAGAGCACACGTATTCATTGAATAAACACACAGACACAGAGACAAAATGAGACACACAGACACAGAGACACTCTTCAAATGCATTGAAACTTTGGCCTGAGGAAGGCCTCTACTCATCTGGAGACACACACACACACACACACACACACACACACACACACACACACACACACACACACACTAAGAATGTCTTCACCATCTCACTGACATATGTATGCACTCAAAGAATTACCTACCTTATAATGAAATATGCATGCACTAATAAACACTCTGAAGACACAAATTACATATTAAACTAAAATGTTTTAACACACACACACACACACACACACACACACACACACACACACACACACACACACACACACACAAGGTATTTATAAATGTACCCACCTCCCACACCTCTCCTTAGTCGTAAATCCTTGTCCGTCTGACCTTTGACCCTAATAGATATGTGGGCGGTGTCTTTGCACCCCAAGGCAGCAGGAGGAGCAGTCTAGTCCAGGCCAGCCCAGCCCAGCTCTCTGACCCCCCCCCCCCCCCACACACACACACACACACACACACACACATACACACACAGACATCTCCTCTCTGCTCTTCTCTTCTCCCCCTGCTAGGATAGGACACCCACAGGCCTCCCAGACAGTCCCACGCAGATTCCTCTTTTTCACTCAACTCCTTTCCCTCCACTCTTACTTCCGCAGGCCTCTGAGCCAATCACACAGTAGGCTACTCTGTAGTACTCTCACTACCAGAGACAGGCCTGTAAGAGGCCTACCTGTATATTGAGTGATTCTCTGTATCTTTGCACAACCACATTGAAACACAATTTGTGAGAGTTTCAATTGAAATTCATTGTTAAATATCCGTTCCTCACACCGATACATTTTTTTTAAATTATTTTTAGTGTAATGAAATGCAATCCATCCAAAATATTGCTTGGCATTTCATTTCCTTTTCATTACACTGGTTAATATTTAAAGTCAAACAAAGACAAAACAATAAAGGAATAAGTTGAGATAAGATCTCAGCAAACTCATATTTCACCCTAAGGGACTTTGATGAACATTAACAAGTGAGTCTTTTTACAATACTGAGATATACTGATAGTGATGGCTTGATGTAGCCATTGTTTGTGTTAACACTGTACATACACCAAGCTGGATGGTCTCCCAGATGGGCTGAGAGAATGCAGGCAGATGGCGGGGGAGTGAGGCAGGGCAGAGCAGAGAAGAGTAGAGCAGGGAGGGCTTTCTGCAACTGGGCTAGGGCTAGTTCTAGTTCCGCCTTAGAACAAACGCAGTTGAGAGAGAGAGAGAGAGAGAGAGAGAGAGAGAGAGAGAGAGAGAGAGAGAGAGAGAGAGAGAGAGAGAGAGAGACCTGCAAAAAAAGGCTGGACAGACAGATGTGTATGGAGGAAGAACTTAGTCCAGTGGGTGTCCTCTAACAACCAATCACAAACTTAGTAGGCTTAAACTCCACCTAGAATGAAATGCCCTGCCTAAAAATCATTCCTCCAAGAAATATCTTCCCTCCTGTCTTTCTTTCTATCTCTCTCTCTCTCCTACCTCTCTCTCTCTTCTCCATTGCTCTCTCCTTTCTCCACTTTTTCCATGCGCTGCACGTGAGGCGATGAGTCCAGTGGAACACACACCAGGACTGAAGCAGCAACCACAGATGTAAATTACAGTGTACTGAAACTCTCCCATAAAAATTCACTCAGTTAAATTCACATATTGAGGAGCACACAATCTGCATGCTAACACTTGTCAGACATATTTCTCAT
>JAODXP020000015.1:29710968-29808468 GCA_027497455.2 Sardinella longiceps | reverse complement strand
AATAGGTTGATAGGTTACTATACTGCATAAAGCTATGATATGTTGCAGACACTATAGAAGATCTATGGAAAACGGCGGCGCCGTGGCTCAGTGACTGGAGCGTCAGGACATCACTCCGGGGACCCAGGTTCGGTTCCGACACAATGTCATTTCCCCATCCCACCCCATCTCTCTCTCCCACTTGTTTCCTGTCATCTCTACACTGTCCTATCTGATTAAAGGCAAAAAGCCCCAAAAAATATCTTAAAAGGCGAGATATAGGATATACCAGAAACTTCTCCATCTTTAGGAGGGGATATAGGGAAGACTGTCTCCATCTTTAGGGGGGGATAGAGCGAACACTGTCTCCATCTTTAGGGGGATATGTGGCATATATGTGAAATATAGTCCTGATAGCCATAAGGCATCATCTCTATAAGAGGCATAATTCTTGTTGACGACTCGTGTTTTTGGGCTGTAAAGGCCGAACTAGAGCCAGCAGAGGCCTTAAGGTGTGCCACGTCAGCCCCGGTGAGAGGTGCGTCTGCCCCCACCACCCCCACCCCCACCATGCCACTCGTAGCCCTCTAGGGGGATCTGTTTTATGGGGGACCCACTTAGCATCTTAGCCAGCTGTAAGGTGGAGGGTCGGGGGGATTTTTTAAGGGCCTCTAGTTTTCACAGGGGGCTGGAAAGTCGTTAAGCCCATCTCCTCTTTTTCCCCCTCTACCTGCCTTCTGCTACCTATTATCACACCAGGCTTCAATGGAGGGGCTTTATGGAAACCCAGTTCTGGAAGGTTCCAGGGGTCCAGGGACCCTTTTGAAGTCCTGGGCTACCTGCTAAGGGCCGTGGGCATCACCAGGAACTGGCGGCCTACATCCTAATGACAGCCTGATGCTGCCACTCGCAGTCTTACCTGTGTGTGTGTGTGTGTGTGTGTGTGTGTGTGCGTGTGTGTGTGTGTGTGGTGTGTGAGTGAGTATGTGTGTGTGTGTGTTTAGGGCTCTGTCCATATCCTACCACAAACAAGGGAAGTGTAGGTGTTAGCCCAGTGTAGGTCTTACCGTCAATGATGGTCTTGCTAAATGGATAATGATAATGTGTGTTGTTGGTCCTGTGACCTGCTAGCTTAGGGAACAAATAGCTAAGTGAATATCAGCCCTTTCACATCACTGAAGTTCAGCTACTCTTGAAAGAATGAGTTCATGACAGCCTCAATCAGGACCATTAAAATACTATAAAAGTGTCAGTGAGTTCTATAGTCTTCAAACAAGCACAAAATCAGTTTATATGTGGATTTTACAGTATAGAAATAACAGCGTGGCAAGAAAGCATCCTCAATGTTCGCTTCATGTTCACTATTACTTGCAGGAGCACCACCATGTCTGACAGATTCAACATGCCATCAGCATTTGTTTAATGCAACTTGCAAGCCATGCTTAAAGCTGACCTACATCTAACCACACACGTTTTATCACACCTTCACAAAAAGGGCTAAAGTTGGCAGCGAATGTGCTAAACAGCCACTTGTTTTCTGCTGTCTTTTCCGCAGTGTCATGTGTTTTGTCTGTTCTGTTTACCTAAGTGAAGTGGGAACAGGGGGCCTCATTGTGTCCCCCTGGGGGTGCCCTGTCTCCTGGTCATTTAACAGCGAGGGCCCCCCCACTGGCCCCTGGCTCCCCATCAAACCGGCTCGGGACCCCGAGCTCCTGTAAACTCACCAGGGCGCCTTCCACGCCTGCTCCTTGATCCGACGCTCTCCTTTTAAAAGTTGCTGCTGGCAACAAAAAATAAATAAATAAATAAAAGGCTTTTGGATAACACTGCCACGTGGACGGGGTGCTAACTGTCAGGAACCTTTTTAATGACATTAGTCTGTAACAATATGGTAAGCCTGTTTTGGAGAAAAGCAAAAAAAAAAAAAAAATAACAGCTTTTTTAAACAATGTCCACCATGGCTTTTTGATTTTGAATGGGTTTAGGCAAGGTGTTCTATCACTGCCTGAGAAGTTCTATCACTCCTGTCAAGTTCAAGCTTTTTTTGAAATACATTCATGTTTATTTAAACCCCCAATTACCTCAAGTCTATAGGCAGTCTGAATAATCTAGTCATAAGCCACAAAGATGCCCAATGTTTTCTCTTCACAGTTGAAAGATGAGAATCAAGGTTGGTTTAAATGAATAGAGCATGAGTGCTTGCTTGTCAGAGTCATGGGTCCAGTTCACACTGATGACCTTTAAAACACATAAAACTCCTTGCGGAAGAAGTGTTTTTATGGCCCAATGATACCTTCTCTATCTGTAAAGTTATCCCATAAACAGGCTTCAAAAGAATGTTTGAGAACTTTTTTTAACCTGGTGTTCTTCTGAGGGGCTCCTAAGTTGTAGCTGAACTCAGCCTTATGCATAATCTTGGAGCTTTCCTGGGCAAAGCTGAACAGTGCTTACGTGTCTACTTTTGTTTCTCATCTTGTGAAACTATTGCTAGGGAACTGATCATTACTCTAAAGGCCAATTCAGACTGAGGATCCGCGACGAGATGAAACAGTTTTAGACAGTAGTTGCGGAGGTGTGAATCAATCGTCGCAGGTTGTTGTAGGCAGTTGCAAGCTGTCGCAAAAGATTTAACATGTCAAATCCCAGTTTCGGAGTTTTAGAACGTCCAGGTTTATAGAACGTCGCAGGCATAATTGCCATAATACTCAATTCAACTCGCATAATATAGATGTCTCTTTCAAATAAAACTGTTAGATGTGTTTTGTAAGTTTGCTAGAGATGAGTTACGTCAAAAATCCCTGAGGAGGCGCTGCATCTGACGTGAGTGAGGTTACCTTAAAGTGCAGTCCATAGAAGATTCTAGATTGAAGAAATGTATTTCACAGGTACAAAGAGCAGTGAAATGGAGATTCCGACCAATCCTGAGAGGTGCAGGTGCCATACCAAGAAGTGATGCTGACAGAAATGATAGACTATTACTTTGGTGGTAGGGATCTTGAAGTAGGGATCTTGAATTTCCTTAGCCTCTTGACGACACTGTATCTGGAGCTAATCTGATGCCTCGCCAGATGGATTTCTATTATCACAATCTAAAATTGACATAAATAAATGATCCTGGAGACCAGGGGGTGGGTGAAATCAGGTAGGGTATGGCATAGCCTGTGCACCCCAGACAGGCGTGAAGAATGCTTTGTATAGTTTTGTCATGAGCGGCGTAGGGTCTCCGCAAAATATCTCCACATAGATCACCGTTGACTCCTGTGGACCCAAACGGTAGCTTCAGAGAGGAGAGAGGAGCGCGCAGGAGGGAAACGTCACCATTGGTGCTACCTGAGAGGGGTTGAGGAGGCCTGGCCTGGCTCAGATGAACTCAACAGTCCCCTGATGGATGTGTTCCCTTGGAATTCATCACCACATTTTTGAACCAATTTCACTCATTTAATTTTTTTCCATCGGTGAAAGTTTCTGGAATTTTCAACAAATTGAAGCAGGATGTTCATATTTCATCCTCAGCTTCCGAGTGACAGCCCTTTTTCCACCTTCTCTAGTGACACAGCAGCCACCTCACCACGTTGCCTCTCTCTCTCTCTCTCTCTCTCTGTGTGTGTGTGAGTGTGTATGTGTGTGGGCATGCATACAGTGAGTGTGTGTGCTTTGTGTGTCACTAATTGATGATGCCTTGTTTATTTATTTATCTTAGCCGTCTGAGGATGCATGCTTGATTTGTCGTCTTCTTTGTTTTTGTTTACTTCTGAGCATGAGAGAGAGAGAGAGAGAGAGAGAGAGAGAGAGAGAGAGAGAGAGACCCTGTGTGTGTGTCTTTAGATGTGTGTGCATCTGGTGTGTTAACGTTGGCGAAGAGTGGCGCTTGAGCTGCGTTCAGGTTTCAGCTCTGGGTCTCAGTGATGATCCAGCACTGGCAGGTTCTCAGGTAGGCCTGCTGTACTTTCACTTTACTTCCACTATTCACTGGCTCCAAAGAAGAGGAGAGTAGAAGAGAGGAGAAGCATCTGCTTTTGTCATTCCACATGAGCAGCATAATAGCCAGTTAATTTCACCTGGATGAGAAAGAATGAAAATGGTTCCTAGAGGTGATTCTAGGTTTATTTTAGGGGTGTCTATAGAGAATGTATTAAGATGCAGGAACGACTGGAATATACAGCTGTTGCTTATAAACACTCAACAATGTCTAATGATCTGAATTTCTCAAATTACAGTTTTTATAAATCTGTTTACAGTATTTCATTCACAAGGCCAAGTGAGGCCATATATGTATTAGGTCTTGTTAGTGAAACTCCTCTTTATTGTGTGTTTATGAGGTAAAACAAACAAGTATCGTCTGGCCTGGCATTTCTTAAGAAAATACTTGGCGGTGTACTTTCCTACAGTTTCAGTATAGGAAATAATTGTTTTATGGACTCAAAAGCAACGTGCGAAGTCCACAAAAGTCTTATTTTTTTTAAATGCCGTACATATTTAAACAGGGTTGTTATATTATGTCAAGGAACAGAAAAATAAGTACACACGTACACACACACAAACACACTGTGAAACTGGGTGAGTAAATTTCTGAGTTTGGTGTCATCACCACATTTACTGATTTACTGACTTTTAAACTAGGCCAACACTCTGAAGCTATATGCTTTCAGTGTCTTACCCTTAGTTTCTATTCTTTTATAGTCTGATCCTCACTTGCTCTCTCTCTCTCTCTCTCTCTCTCTCTCTCTCTCTCTCTCTCTCTCTCTCTCTCTCTCTCTCTCCCTCCCCCCATTGCTCTCTCGTGGTCAGAATGTTCAGGGCCTTCTGTAACACTGTAATCTGTGTGGGGCAGAAATGTCCAGCTACCTCCCCATAGCCTTTAATTTAGGCTTTATTTTAGGCCCTCTTTATGGGCCTTGACTTTCCCCATTCCAAGGCACAAGGCAAAAGAACTTGACAATTACCCTTGCATTATTTTCAGCCCAGGGTTCAGTCATAAGACGGCCAACAGAGCTGGACACCCTTTCCAGCAACAGCAATGCCAATTTAGCAATGCTCTATAAGATCACGTGAATATTTAGGTGTTTTCTGTCTAAATTTAGAAATGTTGTTGTATGTTGTTCGTTTGCGTACTTCATTCCAACATTCCAACTGCTTTCTAATTTGTGCTTGAATGTGTACCCTGCATCTAAACATGCAATACAAAGGCACCATTTAGAGAGCAATATGGCTTGATGAAGCATTACTTCAATATAGAAAAACTTTATAAGATAGGTAATGGCATTGGACCATACATGGGCAGACCACTGAACACAATTAAAGGCTATGAAAGATATTTAACATACCTCGCTCACATAGTTAACAAAGTTGAAGTTTAATGTGTATCCATTCATCTTTAACCTCAACGCAGTGGGCCATTTTGACAAAATATTTTAGGATTATAGTAAAAACTCACTATATGTAAGGATTGACACTATTTTTTTATTACCAAGGCAAAACAGGCAATTTGTGTGTGTGTGTGTGTGTGTGTGTGTGTGTGTGTGTGTGTGTGTGTGTGTGTGGATATCATACTGAATGCATAGAGAATGAGCAGATTTTTTAACATACTGCTCTCCAACCTAAATGGTATAATTTATCTGTTGACATTTTTTCAGGAATTGCAAATACACCTGATATAGTAATCATTTGCCAGAGTCAGAAAAAAAGAGAATTTTTGAAATATCAAGTGCCTTTGATTTACACATGGAAGACTCAGTATCAGCTTTTAGTTTCTGCCATTGAGAATTTCAGATATAAATGCCAACTCATTGTTCTAGTGTTTGGCAGTTTAGGCCATGTGCATAAGTTGGCGGTCTGTGGACTTCGCATTGGGTGCTTAAAACAAAGGCCAGACAAGTGGCAAAGTATCTCTATATCGACAGTTAAAGGAAGCATGTTAATTTGGAAAATAAGATATTTAACAGTGCGTTAATCTGTTGGACAATTGAGAATATTTGATTCCTGATGCAAACTTGTAAAGTGGAACCAAATAAAGTATGTGTGGGTGTGTGTGTCCATCAATGAGTGACACCTCTTATAGGTGAAATAGTTGTGTCGTTGTAACATGTTACACAGGTTGAAGTGGCATCGAGCAGAGTCTGCTTACAAGGTTGTGATCTGGTTACTGAAGGTCGAGGTCAATAACACCTGATTTCCAGGTTGATGACAGCTTATGTCTGTAGTCTACTGCCCATGGTCAAACTCTAAGCCTCTCACAATGAGGAATGCATAAGTTAGGAAACAACACTAAACATCAAATGGCTGGTGAGAGACACTGAGAGTTATGGAGGTAGTAAACCACAGTGGGTCTAGCTGCACCTGAGCATGGCAGTGGACACGTCTATAATGACCACCTGTGTACCTGTGTCCAGGTGTGACCTCGTAAAAGAGCCATGTCCCACGAAGAGCACTGCCAACACTGACCCTCACTTAGCGGAAGAAATGGAAATGAGGAAAGACACCTATATGACATACCTATCCAACACACAAGAGGCAGAGAGAGTGTTCGGACAAAAGGGGCTTCAAGTAACTTGCAGTAATGTCATTGTTTTTTTGTTATTTTGATTCCATTGATTGTTTGGATTGAATGAACCTGTAACCCTGTTGTGCCCCATCGCTGAGTTTTGTCAGTAGGTATGAGAAGACAGAATTTGGTATAATATAAAATAATATATTTGCTAACGGCACACAATGCTAACAGATTTACTTTCATCTACTTTGGAGTGAATCTGGTGTTCTGGCACTGAAGGCCTCAGTATGTAGCCTATATGATTGTTCCTTGTTAGGATCTGAGACACCATAGCACCCCTGAGAGAGGCCTGAAGAACAAGCATACTCCATTCTTTTTTTTAACACTCCCAGTAATGCTTATGGATACGTGTGTGAGTCATTTGAGGATTGCATATGTCTGGTTTTATTTTAAAAAACAACAATAAATGCATTAACACTTTTGATGAGCAGTTTTGAAGCCTTGAATTCTGTTAAACATTGGAATTGTATTATTACGGGACAGATGGATTCTTTCTGCAAGACCTTAAGCAGTAGCACTTAGACCTTCAACCTTGGCAAGTGTGTTGCTGATAAACAATTTAAGCACTGTAATTTTTTGTACTGGTATTACGCAAAACACGCTGAATGCTATCTGCTGGATTGAACAGGGTAGACATTTATGTGTCACATCTGTCTCAACAGTTTTACATAAGTTGTCAAAACATTCTTAGGAGATAAAAATTTATCGGATAACTGATTGGCCAGAAAAATACTACAAATAACTTATTGAACTGTAGCACTGACTGTATTAATGTGGTATCCACAAACCAAGCATGTCCTTTAGCAAAATATCCCCCAACACGTTTGCTAAATACTGTATGTCTTCCAGGGGTAAGGGAGTTTTCTCTAGCTTATAAGGAATTTAAGAATGAGAGCCTAATACGGTACTACTGTGATTTTTAAATGTATTTTTCTGCCGTTTTTTGTTGAGTTAAACGTTTGAGCTAATTTTGTTGGGTTATTGAAAGCAATACTTGTCAGTTGAGTACAAATCACATAACGGCAGGTAATTTAGGAAAAACGCATTTAAGATATTGCGCCTGATCACTGATTTTTAAGAACCAAATGACAGCTATGTGGCAGTTTTCTGTTGAATTTATCTTCCCTATTTCTGTCCAGATGCCATCCAGGTCAATGGCAAGGTAGTATTCTTCCTTATCACATCTAAAGCCTTCAGAATATAACAGAAAATCCATATATTCAGGACATTTATATCCAGGGTATTTATCTTAAGAGTAAAATGAGAATGTCTACTGTATTTTCCATCTTTTTATTGCATATGACATATTATTTATATTTATATACTTTTATATTTTTATATTTATAGTTGTGTCTTGATTAGCAGGAAACTCAGACACATTAGCAGCAGTGTACAGGGTTAAAGACCTCAGGAGATGTCGGGACCCACCATCTGATCCAACACCGATCTCCAGGTCTTTCTTACATAAACAGGCCCCGGTATTTCCATCAGGCATGTGCAAGGACGCCTCTGCATAGCTCCAGATGTCTCTTTTTTTCCCCTCTGCTGGCAGAAACATCTGGAAGGGAGAGGAGCTGGGTCGGGGTAAGAGCAGGCGGGGGTGGGCTACTGCGTGAAATATGAATCCTACTCTCCAACTGGGAAAGAGCTGAGGGAGAGAGAGAGAGAGAGAGAGAGAGAGGGTGCGAGAACCAGGACCAGGCCTGTGACTGTCCACACAGAGTGAGGCCTTGCAGCATGCAAAGAAGTTCATTCTGTGGTTACTCTATCTGTTTGGAAAGACATCCCATTGGGCCCAGCACAATGCTAATGCTGGTAGGAGGTAGTAGTGGTATTTGGTAGGAGACATTTGGGCCTAAAGAAGAAAGCCAGCACTCTAGGCTTAACCACACTGACTTAATATCACAACATTTTCATCCTCCATGGGTCTTTGTGAGGTCTTCATTCAGGCCTATAACTGGATTAAAATACTCTTCAAAGGGGCCTGTAGTGATGGCACGTGTATCCTTCTCTGATGTTTAAGAAGATTGATTAGATCAATGTCTTAAAGTAGGCCTATGTGTTGGGGTGTTTTTGGTTTTATTCAGGTAGGAGAGTGAAGAGTGACTGGAATCAATATTCAGTGTCATTTAGCACTAAGATGGTATGCTGTTAGTCAAACACAACTGAAATGAGTCATAATCCTACCTGATCAAGTATTCCAGGTGCAGACTGGCAATGTCAGAAGATTTGAAGTTTGAAGCTTGCTAAGTGCTATTGATAGGTATGAGAATGAGCAAGTTTTGTGCAATGCAGACCCAATAGTAAAACGGCAGCCAACGCTAACTGATGAGGGCGTGAAGGTTTTCGTTTTTCGGTCAGGGATATGGACTGGTTGATTCTTGATTGTTGCTTTAAGGGAAAATAACGGCAATAAATGTAACTGCAATAACCTTATTAACCTTAAACTAGTTGACACATTTGGCATATGCTTGATCTCTGAATAGTTTGGCGGAAGAACCAGTACCCCACTATCCTGGCAGGCCATCCTATATCATTGAAATGTATACTCTGGCATCGAGAGATAGACTGAACTCAATCGTGTGGCTGTTATCTTTCAAACTACTTCTGAACGCAACAGGATAGCCTATGTCCAATTGGAGGAACAAACAAGATGTAAACACCAATTCCACCAACACCAAGACCGTTGTGTTTGGCGAAGCCCGCCCTAAAGATATAGAGCGTTGTGATGTCACCAACGACGTCATCCAATCAATTTCCCTATGGCTTGCTACTAGATGTACAGGCTGAGCAAATTAATTTGCCGGCGCCAGGGTACGTCTAGATTTCTAAGCTAGTACCCCACAGCTTCTTGTGGAGAGTTAATTGGAATGTTGCTTGTTGAAGTATAGTTGACTGGCATTACATGTAAGCAACAGGTAACATGAGGTTTGATAATCGAACCTGGGGCCCGATTGCCAATTAAACAACAAAAACACAGTTTCACCTAGTGGTACAGAACTCAAATGGAGGCCACTCACTTTCAGACTACTGACTTCAAAGATGAGTTTACAGAAGTTAAAAGGCCATCTAAAACAAACAACAACAACAACAAAAATATTATTCGCTTTTCATTTGATCAAACTGGAACAGTATTTGACAAAGCAGTTCACAAAGAAGGCCATGTTCAAGATTTGCTGTGATCACTCTCTTGATGCCCCTACCATTTCATGTCTGAATGTGTGTATGTGCGTGAAAACAGTTTGAAATTTGATGAAAGACTTGATTAAATTTGATTAAAAGTTCTGTTTGACTTTTCTGGGCCTTGTTGACCTACAAGAGCCAAAATCTTTTTCCAAACTGTGTGTACATTCCTCCGCGCATAATGACAAACGTGCGAGTTATTCTGAGTTTCTGTTTCACCATAAATCTATGTGATCCTTTGATTGGGGAAATGTGTAGTTTATGAGGTCTACCTCCTTCTCTCACATGCTAGGGGCAGCTATGGCGTGTTGCGTGTTTAAGACCTGCGTTCGGGAAGAGATGCCATTGCAGAAGGCTTTTGTTTGAGGGTCCATAGCTTTACTGCCTCCGCAGTCTCTAATCTGCCCATGCACGCCACCACCAAGGGGCTGTTGGGAGGTTGGTCCCCATCATGCCAACAATACCACTGGGATCCAGTCCTGGCTTCTGAGGCCCTATTGGCTACCGTCCACAGGCGCAAAGAGAAATGATGGATGCTGATTGGCTGATCGAATAGGAGGGTGATTGTAGATTGAGTTGACAAGGTGTCTGAACATCTGGGTCCATTCCAGTGTATGCTGGCCAGTCCGTGTGCAGGCAAGCCCTTGTACGGATTCCACTCCGAAAAACAGAGCGCTAATTATGAGTCCAGGTCTAGTCTTTAACAGAAATGACAGGGCAGATGCATACAGCTAAAGCATCAGCCAATAAAAATGTACATTTTTGGAAGCATTTGTACTGTCACATTTGGCGTGAAAACCAGAAGTTGCGGTCTCTGGTTTCCTATCTGCAACTACATGTTAATAATAGGGGTTCCGCTCTGCACAGAACCTTGTTTAGCTGGAGATACCTGGGGCAACGAGTCCATGTCACATTCTCAGGGTTTCTGGTGTGTAATATAGGCCATTTATCATCACAGCTCATCCCCACATGCAGTAGCTCAACGCTTAGGAAGGTGTTTACATCATCTGATATATTCGGGGTCGATTAGCATCTCCGCTGCTAAAAGATGCAGATTCCGCAATCTTGCAAGTTTTGGATATCAATAGTGTATAGTCAGTGTATATTGTCATGGCTCAAATGTCTGTATTAACACTAAACAGTTGCTTTCACACATTTTAAGTGAGTTATATGCTGAAAGCTATCTGAACTATGGCATATGAGACAGGCCTGTCGTCTATAAAAATGGTTTGTGAGTCTCTCCAGTTAAAATCTCCTCCAATAAATGTAGAAAAAATAGAATTGAACTGACTTCAAGAAACTCTCAAGTCTTATTAAAAGGAATGCTCAATGTGATTAAACCAACCCAAACTGAAAAAATTAGAACAACAGCCTGTTCCAGAATCTTCTCTTTCCCTCTCCCTCCGGTGCTCTCTCCGAAAACTCCCATCCTTTCTCCCAATTTTTCTATTTGTCTTTTTAACTCTCAATAGTCACTCTTCCAATTTCAACAGTGTCTGTGTTCCTGCCCTGTATCATCTAGTTATTCTTGCCCATATTCTCCATTAGATTCCTGTGACTCCTCTAACTGATCATTCTCTCTCTATCTTCCTTTTATCTTTCTCCCTCTTTTCAAAGGACGTTTAGGATATTGCATGATGTTACTTGAGGTTTATTCTGTTTTTGACATTACACAGTTTTTATTTAAGCTAAACAAAGAGTTTTTTTAAATCCAAATTCTCTTTCTTCATTTCTGGCTGAAACTAGTTTTCTCCATCTCTTTCTGTCTCCATTCCTCCACTGTCTAACTCTCCATCTTTCTTTCTTTTTCTCTTTCTTTCTTTTATTCCTTCTTTCTAGTATGTCTCCCTTTTCTTCTCTCCATATCTTTGTTTGAGGGCTGTGCTTTCCTTCCCAGAGTCAGACCCAAGCTCCAGTCGTCTTGGCACTGCTACAGCACTCAATGACTTCCCCATGTAAACAGCGTCCAGCCACACCGCCCCACGCTCTGGACATGGAAACAAACTCAGACAGAGGAAACGCTTGGGGGTGCGGGGGCTTGGTGGAGGCCGACAAAACGTGAGACAGATAAAAGAGAGACGGGGGGGGGGGGGGGGGTTAATGAGGAACATTAAAACAAGAAATTAATGAATGTAAGCAAAGGAGGAGAGAGAGAGAAAGAGAGAGAGAAAAATAAGTTTCTGTGAGTGCAAGGAAGAGAGTGAGGGAAGGATTGCAATGGAAAAAAGGAGGGAGAAAAAAAAGGAGTGTATGGGAATATGAAACAGCGGAATTTGAGGAAGGAATGATGTTGGAGGTGGGGTGATGAAGAATCATCAGGCCAAGAGTGTTTTGTTTAGGCTTTCTCTCACTGCTCCGAGATCGCTACAGGATTCTGGGTTAAATGTGGCTGTTGTTGAGGATGACACACCACAGAAGAATCAAAAGCCGCTCAGTCTCACCACTCAGAAACACACAGTCCTAACTCTCTCTCTCTCTCTCTCTCTCTGTGTATGTGTGTGTGTGTGTGTGTGTATGTGTGTGTGTTCAGTGACAGAGAGAGGTAGACAGCTATATTTGTTTAAAAGTTGTCAGAGGTTTCCTTGGCCTGGATAATGTCGGATTCAGTCTTTCTCTCTCTCTCCCTCTGTGTGGTAGAAGGCACATATCTACCGACATTTACCAAAATCCTCAGACTCATTAATTATGATGACTGTTATTCTTAACCTAAATCATCACACCACATCATACCACTTCTTTTTGTGGATTCCTTTTTTTGCATTCCATGAACCTTTCACAAATAGGAAATGAATTCTTCCCCTCAAACTAGGAACTCTATTGTGTGTTTACACAGACATGTCCGGCCTGTTTATTTAGATGCAACTGCTCAGTTTGTAACACTGACCTCCATGTCAATGTGGAGTGTCTCTGCAAACAACACAGTCCCTGGAGGCTTGGAGCATGAAGGAGCCAAAGTGAAAGTGCAGCCCCAGCATGGGGCCTTATCCTGGGGAGAGACCTTAGGCCAGATGGGCCTCTGCGCTGGCTGTCTGGAAGTGCAGGGCAATATCTGCATGTATGTCTGACTGTAAGAAGCTCAGGGTTGAATCGAGGAGTCTGTGGCTCACATGATGGTGCAGGGGAGGTGACAGTGTGGGGGAGGGATAAATTATTGGCCTGGGAGAGAGCAGGGAAGAGAGCACACACACACACACACACACACACACACACACATACACACACGCACGTACACACACATACATGTACACACACACACAAACACACACACACACACAAAGAGGGAGAGATTGCACATTACATATACAGTAGAATGAGAGTTTATGGAGGTAGAAATCTGGAGGAGGAGGAGACTAACTAGGAGAGAGGGGAGAGGGTGAGAGAGTGAATAGATGGTCGGCTCAGCTGACGGAGAAGAAAAAAGGGTGGGTGAGAGAACCTTCCAACATGCAGTGATACCAATCATTGCTATTTATTTATCTAACATAGAGTTAATTATTTATTATTTACTGACACAGAGGTGGAGTCACAAAGGGGAGAGAGAGAGAGAGAGAGAGAGAGAGAGAGAGAGAGAGAGAGAGAGAGAGAGAGAGAGAGAGAGCAGGGTAGTGAAGGGAGGACATAGAATCCCACCCCCCTCCAGACGTCTGCTTCTACTTACTCTGGAGGAGGCTGGACTCAAAGCAGCAGCCATTAAGGAAGGAAGATTACCAACACGAGCATCTGATCCCTAAGAAAACACACCGCAAAACAGCACACACTATGCCCCCATACAAACACACACACACACACACACACACACACACACACACACACACACACACACACACACACACACACACACACACTTCACTCTGTCTGCCTATACACCATGCTACAACTTCTCACTAGTACTTGAGATGGTTCGTGATTTGAATAAATAAACAAATCGATTGTTGTCTCTTTAATACAGATAGGTGGTAAATACTGTCTTCAGAAGAGCAGGATACAAAACAGACTCGACATGGAAACCTCTCATAATAGCTTCCAGATGACCAGTGATGTCATCACAGAGCGCCTAGCTGGTTTTGTGTATACACACACAGAGGGCACTTAAGTAAAATAGATCTCTAAAATCTTATGAAAACCTAAAATCATTTGGTTGAAGATAATGAAGGTGTGTCATGTTGTAAACTCAAGATAGAAGATCATGACACTATCAGTGATTGTTTTGTTAGACAAAATATTTCCTTGGCATGTACAAATTAAACAACTGCCGGACATTTTGTATAGTATATAAAGCTACAGTATCTTTGTTTAGCTCAGTTTTGAAGATAGTAGATAGTATCTTTCACTTTACAGTTAGTCATCATATCTTGGCAACAAATGTTAAGAATTAGATAAACAAATGATGGTGTTTGATTTAGCTGTATAGCTTGGACTTCCAAATCAAAGTTTTTAACCAATGCTATAATGCCTGCCCTGCTCTGACAGCTAACTTAACAGAGAGGAAAGCAAAGTACTATGGCAAGTCACTACCTCCCCAATTTGGAGCACACTGTATCTCAGTAAATGACCAACAAGTAGCTAGTAGATGAAAGGAATTCAGGATCATAGTAAAGTCCTTTAGTAAAGTTTTTTAAAAAAAAATGTTATGAGTCTATGGAAAATGATGAAACCTCTTCAGTATAAGCGGAACATTCTGTACATTGTCTGGACATCTGGGGCTCAGACAAAGAAGTTTATAAATGCGTGAGATGAATCTGATTGAAGCGATTCAAGCTCAGACTAGAAAGTCTTCTCGAGCCATGTGGCTATCCAACCAGGTGACCATGTGGCCTAACCCTCCAGGTATCAGTGATGGGATGTGAGGGGAAGTTGCCACCGATTCTGTCTCTTCTTTCTGTGCTGAGTGTGTGGAGGGAGCCCTAGCAGCAACAGCAGCAGCAGCAGCAGCAGAAGTCAGGGAAGACTGATGTCAGAACCAAAGAATGCAAGCTCTCTCTCTCTCTCGCTCCTCTTTCTCTCTTCCCCCTCTCTTCTCTCAGTCCCTCTCTCACTCTCCTTTTCCTTCTCTCTCTCTCTCTCTCTTCCTTTCCCGTCTGTCTCACTCGCTCGCTCTCTGGGCTCTCGTTCTCGCCCTCCCCTCTCGAAAACAGTTTAATTCAAGCAATATGTGTCCTTAGCACTATTCCCCTGCACCAGAGAGGAGGAGGAGGAAGACGAAGAAGAAGAGGAGAAAACAATGTTTATTTGTTTATCTCTCTTCAGGAT
The DNA here is from genome assembly GCA_027497455.2 of Sardinella longiceps. Lineage (NCBI taxonomy): Eukaryota > Metazoa > Chordata > Actinopteri > Clupeiformes > Clupeidae > Sardinella > Sardinella longiceps. The sequence goes on along the minus strand of JAODXP020000015.1, from coordinate 29,793,509 downwards.
TTCATCTTCACTCACCCCATCCTCATCCCTATCACTGACACCCTCACACTGCCTGCTTTTCACTTCTCTGTGTGTGTTTTTACATCAACAATAACCTCTCTCTCTCTGTCCCCCTTCCCTCTCTCTCTCTCCATCTCTCTCTAAGCGTCTCTCTCCCTTTGTCTTGTGGGAAGTTTGGACTGTTGCTGAGTGCCACGTTATCGGAAAGATCCTCTCCTCTTCTGCTTCTCCCTCTTCTCCCTCCATCTCTGCTGTTTATCCGTTGACAACTATTATGTGCCAGACATTTCAAATGAAGACTTCTGCACAGGGAGATGGCAAGTGGGAGCACATGTTTCTTCATTTCAACACAAACTTTTATGTTTGTTTGTGGCTAGTGTTTTTTCCTCCTCCATGTCTACTTTACTAAAGGCAGCAATATTTCTTTGTGATGCATTTTGGGATTTCTCAAAAGCACAATCTCTATTACAGTTAGGCCTACTGTACACTTACTCTCCAGTACTGAAGAGTAAGTGTACTTTTATCAACTAAAATAACATAACTGTACAATTATTCACTGAGGATGCATAGATATACATTGTATGTGTGCTTCCTGGATATAGGACACTTTTTGAAGAGTTTTACATTCAACCTACTACCATATACCACATCAGAATGCCTGGCCCAAGTGAGGCCTGCATCTGGGCCACGTTTGGGGGCGTATTCATTTCTACCCATTAAGTCATCTATTTTTGGTCTGGGGTGATGGAGAGTGAAATGAGTTGAGTGGCGCTAGTCGTCCGAGGGCAGCGGCAAAGAGAGCAGCTTTTCAAAGGGGCGAGACGTGCTTTACATTTCTGTGGTGTGGTCAAGGAGGGCAGTCTGGTATTCTTAGGAGCATAATTTACAAAATGGGGGAGGAAACGTTCAGTAGCACACTGCCTGGGTCCCCACTTTCTGTTCCCAAACGTTTCTTTCTCTGCATCACACAAGGCTACATGAAGAGAGGTTAAACAAACAGCAGTAATGGGGCGGAAATCCCGCTCGGACACGTCACACGGGTGGGAGAGAAAATAATTAAGATAAACATTAAAAATGAGACGAGGTATAAGTCTTCAGTAATAACCTGCAACCACAGATATGTCTGTAGGGATCATGCTGGCGGTTGTTCGATTGTCCCGGGTCAGGGTAAGAGGGGTTCAGGTGTTTTCTCAGGTAACAGGAGTTGTGAGAGGGCAGGATTACTCATGTGGTTCTCATTCTTGCAGTCCGGACTACAGGCCTATGGCTACACAGCACACAAAATCTGTCTTTACCACACACCAACCCTTAGCCTGCCTATCGCGCAAACTAAATAATAACAAGTGATATTTGGTCTGGAGACCCACCTATGCTCTTCTTGTAGCGTAACGGTCGTTTACGATTGTCCAAAACTGTTGGGCGCTATGAATGTGTATCATAGCATCTACACATAGGTCAGAGCCAATACCAGAGCCACCACGTGACGTAAAATGCAACTGAGCGCCATGCTACCTCCTTTTTGTTCTGTGATTCCTGAAGCAGGCGATAAAATCAGCCATGGTCACCATGCTGTTTTGCAGAGTGAAATAAAATGGAGCGCACAAAGGAGCATGGGTACTCCCAGGCTAATCAACCCTCATTCGCACAACTGTAACATGTATAGCATTAAACCAGGGGTGGGCAATTATTTTGGCCAAAGGGCCACATTGGGTTTTAGATTTTGACTAACGGGCCGGGTTTTACTAGTAAACCAGTTGATGGTGGTAAATTGGCAGGTCTCAAACCAGTAGCCCCACAAGGGTAGAATTTGTGTTTCATGAATACAACAAATTTGATAATCAGTCCCATAATGTACAGTAACCTAAGTTACCTTGGCTAAATGAGAAATTATTTTATTTTGGGAAGTCTCCGCGGGCCGGATTAAATAGCTCAACGGGCCGCATGTGGCCCCCGGGCCTTAGTTTGCAGGTATACATTAAACTAATAGAATTGACAAAGGATTGAAATATTAAATACACCAACTACCTTTTTTCAGTAATGAGCAGAGTTCATTTGACACTTTCATCTAATATGGCTATAACCACAAAGAGTAAGACTGTAGATTACAGCTGGGCCTGACAAACTCACATTGAGACTGAAAGTGTTGATCCCCAGGGTTCAGGAGAGAAGGTGTAATGACTAATATAGCCTACAGCATGCTCAGGTCAATGTGTAATACAATTTAGTATAGCCAACTATTGCAACGGAATTTAAAAATAATGACTTCCCTTTCCATCTTAGTGTGCTACAGAGTGGAGTCTCCGTTTATGGTGAAATAAAATGGTTAACATCGCATTTTTGATGAATGCCTCTGTGAGAATTTTTGGTTGTTGCAATAGTACCTCTCCAATTACTGTACAGAAAAGCTGCAAAGGTGCACTGTTGCACTGTTTCCGTTCCTAGAACACAAACTTTCATTTGTAAAATTGTCAAACTCAACAAAGTGGTCATTACTGTTCATTTGTCGCTGATGCCAAACCCATCTGGGATTTGCAATCATGGATGAGGGTTTAGAACCTTTCTAGGGGCACTTTCCCTCTCCTGGGGGTTAATAGGCCACATTGTTTGGGCTGGGATCAGATGGGCTTCTTTCCAAGCTGAAACATTACAACTTAATACCAGAACCGACCTGCAATTTGCTAAAGAAACAAATAACTCAAGGGGAAAAACAAAAGACATAAGAAACCGATTCTGCAGGGTCCACATATACAAAGACACTTCATCTCACTTCATTTGGCAACAAATAAAGAATATTAACTTTTCTAAATATTTCAATAGTAGTAACCATAAATAAGATACCATAAATAGACTATATATAGGGTTACCAGACATTATGATTGGCTTTTTGAGATGTTGTCCAATTCAAGCCAGTGGTTAAACAGATTCTGACTGTAAATTTGTCTGACAAAAAAAAAATCCTGTTCATAGGCTACTGCATGTTTCATGGGTGTTGTGATAGAAGTCTACCCCTGTAGATTCTGCTCTAAGCTGGGGTTCACCCACAGAATGATTTCCCATGATGCTTTGCCATCACATCTAAAAGAAATGTATGTCATTTCCCTGCTCTGAGGTGTTGCCACGGAAACACTACCACTAAGTATTTACAGATGTCCAGAAAGGACACAGAAAACAGCGTACTCACAGCCACTCAGCCACAGAGCTAGACAACATTGTCAGGACATGCCCAAAGTTTTTTGTGTTTGTTTGTTTGTTTGTATTGTTTTTTATATATAAAGTCAAGAGCTTCCATTCTGAAATCCACTCCTTGAGATTCACCCCGTGTGTGTAAAGGTCTGCTGGGGACAGATGTGTATCTATGTTAAAAAAAAAAAAAAAGTCAGCTATTATCCCTAGTTTGAGGCTGGGATTATGCCAGATGAAACGTGGCTATGAAGGAAACCATTCCTGAATAACCCGCCCTCCTTCTCCACACCTGCCAATGGCAACACAGGAAGGTGGAGCACAGGCACACTGATGGGGCGGGACTTACCCCCAATGGATTCTTATTGGCTCGGTCAACACAGCCAATGGCGCAGATTGGAGGGGAAAGTACTTGGCCCAAAATGCATTAACTCAACAGTTCCCAAACGTGGGAACTAGTTAGATGAGCATTTTCTGCTTCCATTTGCAAGTGTGAAAACTGTGGCATAAAGATATCATGTGTCAAGTGCTAGCCTGTTTTTCTTTTTCACAACATCTCTGATTAAATATTGCCTGTCACAAAAATAATCACAATGGAAGCTGTCAGCAGTCAACACTGTCAGTTTTTTCCCACCTTCTCTTCTCCTCTTCTCTTCCTCTGGGACATTAAAATAGCTCAAACCACAGCTTAATTAAAAGGTCAGAGACCACAGGCTGCAGCTTCTTCAACGTCTTCATCTAGCAGGCTAACAGGGAAGTCTTCTGACACAGTGGGAACTAGAAAAGCACTCGGAGAGCACAGACCTCGGCCAAAGCAATAGGGTAACTGATGCAATATGAATTCCAGATGGTTTTTACACAAACATCCAATCATCTTTTCCTTATCTTACTGTAATACCCACATTGTCTGCATCAAAATCCATGCAGAACATTTTGAGTTATTTTGCTCACAGACAGACAAACAAACTAACATCGGCGAAAACATACAGGACAAGCTCAATATCCCAATCCCAAATGCCTTCTGTGGAAACACCCTGAAGCAACACAAACAGATTTGGACAACTTATATCTGTCAAGATCCCATGAATTGACGACGATGATGATGATGGTGATGATGATGATGATGATGATGATGATGAAATCTCCAACACATCCGTCTGTTCTCTACTTTCCCCCTTCTCCATATGTGTAAGTGACAATCCGATCTGATTGCGAAAAGTGTGGGAAAAGTGTAACAAAACATGTAAGGAAGGATAGCCCATGCAGAATAGCATGTATCCATGTAGTATGTAACTTGTCTTGGCATTACTCAAACTACTGGTAGATTTGGTGATCCATATGTAATGGATTCCAACTAGCATGGGCTAGTGGGCGGCAGTACATAGTAAATCCTCACACTCCCAGCCTTAAGAACGTTTCTAACTGCTGAGTTGGAGGCCTTGGCTTAAAGCAATATACCGGAGTAAGTTTAAGCATAGTCCTGCTGCACAAGCCTTCTAACAGCAATACTATATTTCACATGAAATGAAAGATTTTCAAATAGCACAGACCTAACACGAACGCGAAACACTTTACATTGAGTCAATGTAACCTCAGATCTTACTTTCGGTTTCCAACAGTCAGGTCCCATTGATTCAGTGTAAAGTGCCTGTTCGCTTCTGCGTTCGCGTTCGGTCTGTGCTGTACCATTTTGTTCCACTCGCTAACTAGCGCATTTAGCAAGCTCTTTCAACAGGGCTATGCTTGGATTCACTCCGGTACTCTCCTTTAAAAGGGAAATCAAAACTATTCTTGTTGGGACCAACTCATCTTAGCCATTCTTTCTTGCTATCCCTATTGAAATTGTTTCTCTTACAAACTAACAAAACACAACTATAATATATCGAAGAGACATTTACATTTTGCCACCTATTATTATTGAGGCAATTATGCATCAAATACTCATGGTTACAGTAACTCAAATTGCAACTGTCACTGCCGCTACTGTCATTTTTTGGAAGTTTGAGAATTCACCTTATCATCATGATAAGTTGCTCTCTTGAAGTAGCATGTCAAATATGACAGACTAAACAAATGCAAGGATTTTTTTTTGTTGTTGTTGTTTTATTTCTTTTGCGAATTTTTGAAATTTTTGTACGTTATCCATCTCACAAGATTCAGGTTAAAGTCATCTGGAAATGGCTGCATATATTCAAAACACAGGATAACCCCTCCAGAGTATTGGCCATGTGTTTCAGTGTCAGTGGAGATGTGGCAAGAAAGAGGCTTGTCATCGGCCTCTGAGTGTCAAATGGTGAGGACAGACAAATAGACGCATCATCAGTTCCACTGCCTCTGTTAAGGGAAACCCACGGTAAATCAACCCTGGCCCTGTTTTTTTAGGTTGGTGAGAGCTGTCTGCAGGAATGAGAAATAGAAAATTTGGAACAGCATGGATGGAATCATGTGAACAGCCAGCTAAATGCTAACAAAACTGGGGCAGAGGAAACAGAACTGAAACAAAGTTTCCTCGTCCTCATTAGTTTGAGCTGGCTACTGACTCAACATTGTACCAAATTGTTTCATTATATTCCTACTCACAGCACTTGGCAAAACTAAAGCAACAGGACTATGGATTGATCCACTTCGCTTTTTCCTTTTAACTTGACAGAACTACCAAACTCTCCAGGGCTGTACATGGAATCTGCTGCTCTGAAATGATCCACTCTGCTTTGCTTAATCTGCCCAGTCAACTCCACAGGCCGGTGAAGGAGGAGCATAGAGGCGAACTATCATTAGTGGTTTGCTAACACAGAAGGGCAGAGAGGGAGAAAGGGAGGAACGACAGGAGAAAGATAGCAAGAGTTACTGGTAGTAAAGGGGAGAGAGATTGAGAGAGAGAGAGAGAGAGAGAGGGAGGAAAAGAGAGAGAATGATTTCATTTGGCAAAGAGAAATTGATCTTCCGCGGATATGGACACTGAAGCGTGTTTGATTCTCTCCATTTCATCTGGGTGTAGCAACGTCGTCTAATCCACACCAGACCACCAAACGCAATAACACCACACATGCATGACTGAGACCAAAATTGTTCTTCAGCCTCATTCTAGCTTCCCTTACAAACAAAACATCTAACAGTCTTATTGAAAACTGCAGGGTGCAGACTGTTATGATTTGGGGAAGCTGGCAAATGCCATAATTGTGTGTCATGTTCACAGCACCTTAGTCGAATAAAAGCTGTTGCCTATGTGCTAACAAATATAACCATGGCCAATTAAGATACATCAAGCCAAAGGATGGGTGAAGGGTGAATATCTTTTAATAGGATATAAAGTAGTGCCACATGGAGCAGAGACCTGTAAAGCTGGAGGTTGTGACACAGGGGTGGTTGAGGTGCCCAATGAAATGTGACACAGGATGGAGAGAGAGGGCAGAAGAAACAGAGGACTAAACTGGTTTATGAGACTCTGAGATCAAGAGCTGACAGCATCAAGTCACAGTACATAGATCACACAAAAGATTAACAGCAACAACAGCCAATAAGTCTGTATGCTGTTTGATGCTTTAAAATGTTTCTTAGGTTAACAAAAATCACGTTGTACTGAAACATGGAATGGTGATTGGTTGAGGCTGTGAGCGTGTTTATTTGAGATGTACATGTATCATATTATACATATACCAATCATACTGAATCCCTCAGAGTCTGTCCTGACAATTATCCAGCAAACTGCCATGCAACTGAGAAAATCAAACAAAAATTGTGGATGAATCTTGAGGTTGACAATAATATTGTTATGTGAATTGTTATTATGTGAAACTTTTGATTTATACCTTGATATATTTGCTTTGTTTTTGTTTGAGGAAGCTAGACAGACTCTGAGACACAATATTCTGAAACTCAGGGGAATTATGTGCCGTCTGCCAGTCAAACTTTACAACCATTAGCCTGTTTGCAGCTTGCCTTCCCTTCTTGCAGTATGTTAACTCCAGTATGTCATACTGTCGTCTAATCCTTATTATACAGCTTTTAAGAGAACAGAATGTTCTTAAACCCTTATTGTTTCTAAACACACAGCATTTAGAGCCACAGAAGATCGAAGTTCTCAGCGTTGTTATGATGGGCTCAGAAGTCATGATGAGCTCAGACGTGTCGTATACAGTAGGTGCCCATGGGTGCTGAAAAGTGTGAGTGCCGCGGAGGGTGGCAGTGACCCCAACTGTTTACACAGCTTTGCTTGGTGGCTGTTTCTCGTCTAGCCTACTGCTAACAGGAGCGACTCTGTTTGGCACCTTTTACCAACTCTCAGCTGCCTGGACACATACCTTCCCCAACACGTCATCCAAATTTCAGCATCCTGCAGAGCATGTTCCATGTTGGGGCACTGGGGTGAGCCAGCCATTTCAAAGATTGATAACATTAACATTACAGAACTCAACCCTCGCTGACATGGGAGATTTAACATGATGGCTTCTTGTTGGTACCAGTGAAAGCATGCCTGTGTGTCAATTTGTTTTTCACACAACTAGCGGAGAAAAAGAAAAGGGAATGTGTACATATTACTGATATGACTCACTAACATGGTCATCCCCCGAGGAGAGACTATGGAGGAGTGAAACGTGATCCCTGGACGAGTCGTGTTTAGGCATTCCATTAGAGAAGAAGTGCAGGCTTAAGCAGAAGGAAGGAGGGGAGGGTTTTGTCTTTTCTCTTGAACAGGAGTGGTGGGTTGGGCAACATATGCATCAAGGCCCATTTGGATCCCACCCCACCCCACCTCAGCACAGCTCTGAGGAGCAAGAACCACCTCTTTACCAGACTTCTGCTTCTTCTTCTTTCTTTTTTTTTTTTTTTTTTACTTCCTTTACGCTATTCACTGCTGAATAATCGCCATGTTTTAGTTGAAACTGTTGTTGCTTCTAGTGCTTTTGTTTACCAAACTATTTGCCATCCTTTAATGTCTTCCATGTTTACCAACTGTCTATGCTTTGTGTCAGTGTATGCCTTTTTGTTTCATTCTTATTTCATTCTTTGTTATCTGACATCATTTAACATGTTCCTTTTTTTGTTCATAATGTATTTCTTTCTTTCTTTCTTTCTTACTTTCCTTTCTTTCTTCTTTTTCTCCCTTTCTTCTCTTGCTCCCAGTCTCCAGAGGTGGAAGGAAAGTGCAGTAATGTTCTCTCCAGACAGAGCTCTGAGCTCACTCTCTGACTAATTTTCCCATACTGGAACACATCTGAGGAGAGGGGGGAGGGAGAGAGGCTGCAGAGAGGGGAGCCTCCCCCAGACCATCGCTTTTCTACAGGACATTTTCTTTCCAGCCCTGCGCAGGTCTGGGCAACGTATTCTCAGCCAAGGAGGGAGAACTAACTCTCTCTCTCTCTCTCTCTCTCTCTCTCTCTCTCTCTCTCTCTCTCTCTCTCTCTCTCTCTCTCTCTCTCTGACTGCATACAGCACAGCATAGCACAGCCATAAGGCCATGGGAGGGAGAGAATCTATGAGTAGTACAAGACTGAGTAGTAATGGGCTAGAAATGCAAACCTGGTTTGGTCTGGTTTCCCTCCTTCAGAGAAAGAAATGGCGAGTGCTACTCTTTAGTGTGTCAACGTGTACTCTTTTCTTTTTCTTTTGTAATGAACTCAGGAAAGAAATATTTAATCACGCCATATTAAATATGTTGTGAGGGGTGCAAGTTTAACAGACATTTTTTCAAACTTTTATAGATCATTAAAACCATTAAAGCATCAAGAAGAGATTTTGTCTTAATCTGAATTGTGTGCTGACATCTCTTGACATTTTCAAGAGAAAGTGATCCATCCAGACTTATAAAATGTTGGTCTTGGATAAGAAACCTGCAGAGTGAATATGCTAGATAATTAGTGAAAAAAATGTGTTTATTGAGCCTGAAAATCTACCAGAAAGTACTACAAGACAAGCACATTAACTCAATCTACAGTACTACTTCTATCAAAGTCAATGAGTTAACTATACACATGTCTAAACTTGAAATTCAATAGTAAATCAGATCGCATTCAACATAGTGGTTTGTTATCTGTGTTTTGTGTTTTGTAACCCTAACACATACATAAGAAGTAGTATGTTTGCGTGCACTCATAATTTATACGTAAACCATGACTTTGCCCTGAAGACTCTCCAGGTTTACAGGGCAATAAAAAACTTGTCTGTACTTAGATGTTTGTCTAAGCACAGACAGTACCAGACTGGGGTCTTCCCTTCTTTTCAGACAGAAAGCAAAGGCTGCCCTTTAACATATCAAGGAAAGACAGAGAGAGAGAAGAGTGTGTGTGTGTGTGTGTGTGGGGGAGAGAGAGAGAGAGAGAGAGAGAGAGAGAGAGAGAGAGAGAGAGAGAGAGAGAGAGTATGACAACCAAACACTTGCACTCATTGAACTTTGAGGTGCAGTGTGATTTATTTGTGCGGGGGTTTTGTTCATAGCAGAAGTAATTATGAAGCCCCCATCTTGCATCAAATTCATACCAGCCAGCTAATTAGCACGACAGAGGCAGAGGTGGTGGCAATTTCCCTCTGAGGAACAGTGGCAACAGACACTGCAGACAGGTCAAAGCAAGGCCAGGATGTAGCAGACACACTGCAGGTTAGTGTCTCAACCCAGGTGTCAAAACAAGGCCTGCACAGCATGAGATACGTGCTCGGTTAAAGAAGAAAAAACATCTCTAAGGCTAGCAACACAACAGGTTCCAATAATGACCATAACCATCACTGTCTGTCAAAATCAGTTTGCTTCCTATTGCTAAAATGCATGTAAGACTCAGACATGTGATATGGTGATGTGTTTATGTTTAGACTATTTTGACTATGACTATTTTGTGGAGGATTTTGTTCAAAACAACATTAAGATAATAAAAACTAAAAGAGGAAATGAATGAAACCCAACTATTTGATTCTACTTAAGTGACAGAGTCCTAACTGCAGCATGTGTACAATGCACGGATATAAAACAGAGTTGTTCTATTCACCACCTTCAGCATAGAATATTTACCAAACACAAATGTCAGTTGAAATGCTACTGTGCACTGCTTCATTTCAACATACATAGCCATAGACAGTGTCTTCACACTTTGTCTGGTTAATGACATACCCAGTAATCCAGTAATATTTTCTTTATTCATTGTTTTCTCCAGACTTGTCATCACCAAAGTGCTGTAAATTATACCACTGAAGTGCTCCATAAAACCACAAAATGAAATGAATACATATCACATCTTCCTTTTATTTCTGTCTTACTCTCTCTCTCTCTCTCTCTCTCTCTCTCTCTCTCTCTACACACACACACACGCACGCACACACACACACACACACACACACACACACACACACACTCTCTCTCTCTCTCTCTCTCTCCATATACTGTCTCTGTATTGCATTCCTAAAATCCTCCTCTGCCTTCTTCTCAGCCCTTCCTCCTTAGTGTAAATTTGGGATGGTTCCCCCTCAGTCTCCTCTCCTCCACCCCACCCCTCCCCTCCCCACTTCTCTCCTTTCTCTCGGCTCTGCTTTGCTCTACTTTGCTCTCAGCAGAAGGCTTGGCTGCTCCCAGCACTGTCATATTTTCCATGAACTCTCCTGTCTGTTTCAAAGTCAGCATCTGAGTGCAGCTGAGCGACGGAGAGAGAGAGAGAGAGAGAGAGAGAGAGGGGAATAAGGAGAGGAGAAAAGGAGAAAAAGAGGAATGGCAGTTTTCGTTTGTCTACAACACTCCAAAGCACAAACGAATTGCTAAGAAGTGGTTAAAATTCATTCCTCCTCCAGTGTTTCACTTACACTGAAAAACTACTTAAAAATATGTTAGCAATTACTTTGATGACTAAACCGGATGACCAAACATTGAACTAGAGAATTAAACACTGTAGTTCAGATTGAAGAAAGAAGTAGCAATGGTCGATACAACAAGCTGAATTTTACTCAAGCAGACTGAAGATGAGAGATGTAAATACATTTCAGGAGATTTCAGAATTAGAAAGCATTCGACTTGCAACAAGCTGATACCATAGCAAGTTACTCAAATTATATTTTTTAATCAAAAGGTTTTCCAGAAGTCAGTTGGATTTCAGTGTTCACTCACTCACTATTCACACAGTATCCACTAATGGTAGCAACTTCTACAACAAATGATAGTGTTGAGATGATCACTTCATCCTTTTTTACCCTGTTATTTGGAAGCCCATGTGCCAAAATGGCTCCCTGACCTCTCCTGTTTCTCAGAGATGATAGTATATGACCTACAATTGTATGTGTTTCCTCAGAGGACATGTTTAAGGCGTGTCTGCATTGCTTAAACATCCTTAAACATTTTCCCAACATGGTCACTAAAACAGCTGCCATGTCAGTCCGAAATTAGCTTTGAAAAACGTGAAATGCTTCCACTACTGAAAATATTTCCACCTATTTTCTGTTGTGTCTACAAGCTGGCAGGCCTAAAAATGTAATCAGACAAAGAAATTACTTTAGACAATGAAAAATACAGAAGGAAGGGTAGAGAGAGGCAAAAGGATAAAAGAGAGAGCAAACTACAGAGAGAAAGAAAGAGAGAAGTGCAATTCCACTCTCCCAGGTTCTGTTTTGGTAAATTATATGTGTCTGCTAAAGTCTCCCTGGCTCTTGGAGCAGTCTTAGACCCAGCCCTCTTCTGTGTGAGATCTCTGTCTACGTGGTCAAGCTATGCAGCACGCAAATACGTCTTGCTCTTCTATGCCTTCTCTCACTGCACTCTCCTGCACTCTTCTCCATGGCTCCTGATTAAAGGGGTAAAGCAGAAAAGAATCCATACTTCAACATCTTGCTTGTTTCTTCTTTGAATCTTTGTATTGCAATATGATGCTTTGACAGGCCATTCATTACATGTCTCAGTTTCAGGCTTGAACTCAAATTTTTTACAGCCCTCAAAGTATTTGATGGCGAAGGCGTACATAAAGCATTCTATATTTACTGCACGTATTTATTCTCTTTATTTAGTCTACTTTTATTTACAGAAAAAAATAAACTCAAAACATGGTCAAACATCTATCCAAGCTTCCAAGAAATCCTTTTACACTCCATCCAAAACCTCCCATACACAACTATGGTATTTACTCTACTCTACACCATCCAATGTTTATGAAAGGACGTCTGAGGTGATATTTTGACTGCAGTGTTTCTAATTGAGAGTTTAGGCACAGCATGGAGTTAGTCCTGGTGGATGAGTGCCTGTGATGGAGTGCTTCCGGGATTAGGCCCCATGGCTGAGCGTCTCTCTGGGTCTGACACCGCTGCCGCTGCTGCTGCTGCCACTGTGTAGTCAGTGGAGTGGAGGAGGAGAGGGCCATCCACCCTGTAATTGGACTGCTGCTTCCTCCCTCTCATTTCTACAAAACACTGCCTTCATTCGCTCTTTCTGGCAAGTCCCACGGTTGTGGTGGTGGTTCGTCTCTCCCTCTTTCTTTCTTTTCCTCTCACTGTTCTTTTCATTCAGTCATTTCTACCTCTCATGTCTTTCTTTCTTGTATGGCTGTTTCTTCTGTTAGTTCTGTATCTCCATGTCTGCTCCCTTCCTTTCTGTATCCCCCCAACACACACACACACACCCTCTTAATCTATTCATTATCTCTCTGTCCATGGCCATACCAGCTCTCTGCATCTGTCTTATAGTCAATGGCTGCCTTCTGCAGACCCAATAATTATGATCATCTGTGTTTGTGTGTGCCTGAGGAGGAAGAGCTATCAGGGCCGACTAGCAACAGGTGTGCCAGCCAGGAGGGCACACCCAAGTACCACAGCCAGCTGAGCACTGGCATAAGGTTTTCACATGGACTAGAAAAAGGGGTTCAGCTTTTTTTTACGGCCAATTCAGAAAAAAATCTTAGCGTGAGCCATGCGTAAGCGGTGCAGGCATCGATCTGGCATCGATAGATAAACCGAACTCAATCGTGGGCAGAACAAGGCAGTTATCTTTCAAACTGCTTCTGCATGCAGTAGGATAGCCTATGACCAATCAGAGGAATAAACAAGATGTAAAAACTGATTCAAAAGACCGTCCTAAACTCACAGAGCGTTGTGATTAGTGAACACCAAGGGTGTCCAATCAATCAAATTCTCTAAGGCTTCCTACTAGATATGCTATCTGAGCAAATCTATTTGCCGCCGCTAGAGTATATCTAGGCTAGGCCTTAGGCAGTCTGGACTTAGACACGTTTCCTAGACTTAGACCAAGTGCCTACCTCAGTTGTCTTAGTGCATGCACTCAAATTGTCTGTTTGCTGCTACTAACACCATGGCGGAATATAAAATGGCAAAATGAAAAGCGCACATCATAAATCACAAAATGTGAACCCTGAGGGCTATTGCACTGAGGGCAGTACGTCACACAGTTTGCATGCTAGGACTTGACCCCCAAGTTAGGCTTCCTATTCTCACTATTGCTCTTGGGGAGATGCCCTACTACAGTAGTGCTGCCTAGCCTTGCTGCACAGTGGCTGCCACGGCTGTGTGGACGTGGCTCTTCTTGAGCTCAGCTCTGTGTTCGTCATCCCTGCACCACACCAGTGTCTTCCTCCAACCAACACAAACAATGACAGTGAGACGGCACACAGCGCAGCCGGCCTGAAATTAGCTCCAGTTGAGTGCACAGCAAATCCACTGCTGACAATCCGAGAGAGAGAGAGAGAGAGAGAGAGAGAGAGAGAGAGAGAGAGAGAGAGAGAGAGAGAGAGAGAGAGAGAGGTCAGGCTTTACATTCAGAAAGTCCATGTACTGTATGCATGCTACCAGTCTTCTGGTTCTTTAATTCACTCTTGTCATATCCGCTGCCGCACTACCCTATGCACCAGCAGCCAAGGAAGAATAGCATCATCCAACATCAGTCAGTAAGATGGGAGAGGGGATGTGAGAAGGGGATATACTCCATGCTTGTTTCAATTACTGCCAGAGGGGAAAATAAAATGTGTGGAAAAGTGTGAGTGCGTGTGTATATGTGTGTGTGTGTGTGTGTGTGTGTGTGTGTGTGTGTGTGTGTGTGTTTGTGTGTGACACACACTCTGTGCCAAGTCAACCAACATGCACTAATAGAGATTTTTGGGGAAACACATTAGCCAACTCCATTCACACAGTCTTTTATCATAAACGTAAATCTTTCTCTGCTACCTACTTCTTCTACTGGTGTAGCTGAGGCCCTGCTTTGGCTGTCTATAAAGCAGGGGTGATAGGGGCTTGTCTCTGTGCACAAATACGCCAAGTCCAAGGGCAGGAGGAGCATAGAAAAGGCTGCATAAGGAAGAGTGATGTAGGCAGACTAGCAAGAGAATGATAGAAGAGACTAAGGAGGAGTAAAACTGAAAATAAAAAAATGTGAGAAAAGAAATAATGAGTTATTAAGACTTTACAGTACGACAATGTAATAATAATATCATAATCTTTTGATACAAATACCTGTTTGTCTTTGCAGAAAAAGTCCCATAAAATATAACTCATGTTAACACTTAGACAAACAAAACATGGCCTTTGCTTCTCAGTGTCAAGCAGTGTTTAGATGCTGCTTTCCAAGTTTACACAATCAAGTGGGATAAGTTACGGCTGCTAAGACTGTATTTGGGTTTAGCTTGTTGCCGTTGAGTCCATTAAAATCACTTATTTTATATATCCACACTGAAGAGCACAACAATCACAGACAGTTGTTTTACAGACACTTACAAAATACTGATTTCAATCTTGACAGAACAAAGACATCACTCTTCAAGGCCACTTCAACAGATCAGCTTTCTTCACCAATCATAGGCCAGTTTCCCAAAACATTTTTTATTGCTAAGTAGTTCTTAACCTATTCCTTAACCTCTCTCTTAACTTCATGGCACGATTCCCAATACGTTTGTATACGGACTTGCAGAAGATATACTTGCTGTAACAGTAAGTATCTTCTGCAATTCACACGTTCCTAATGGTGGTCTAGGCCATTCTTAACCTTTACCACATGGCTTACAGCTTTCAAAAGTGTTGTGTTAGTCTCAACGCTTCCAATGACTACCCATTGGTTGCCTTGAATTGATTGCCTTGCATTTTGTGTTTTATTTTACACTCCAAAATTGGCAAAATACAAACTTGCTTTGCTTTGCAACCCTTCTAAAATGTGTACTTTACACTCATCATATCGACATGCTAATTCTATATTTTGCACATACATCAATTTTCAAACATTGCTCAAAGTAGCGCAAATGAACAATTGATGCCAGAAACATGGATTTGGTGTCCTAAGAGGTAGCTAATAACAGCGTAGTAAAGAAGACTCTAAAGAGATAACTTACATCCAAAAAAGTAAACCACTTTGGTAAGAGGTATCTCTTGAGTGTTCTTAGTACGCTAAGAGTGAGCATTATCGGTGAACCGGCCCCAGATTCAAAGTTGCAGCCCTCATCACCAACCTCAATCAAAAATTCAGCATTAGAAATCAGCCTCAGCTATGTCAGCTATCTCAGGGTGAATGTTCCACACAGGCTATCGATATTAGGAAGAGGGCGTGTCTTGCAGTTATTAGGCCACAATACAATGAGGCCTAAGCTTACACACTTGCCATTGAGACTACATAGAAAATTAACGTCAGAAAATTGGGATGTTTTCACAAGCCCTTTCCCCTTTACACAGCTGACGGCAAGAAGTGATGTCTGTGGCTAAATGAGGCCAGTAAGAAAGACCGCAACTTAAGCATTTTGTATGGAATTCCAATGTACAGCCGGCAGCACAGTCTCAGAAAATGGCTGCGATTTTAGGTGGAGTGATTCAGGTTCCCAAGCTCTATTAGAGTAGGCCTACAACAATCCCAAGACCCCTTCAAAGCCTAAGACACCTGTCAGTCTTTCACATAAAGTCCCAGGCCTGCACTTGAGTGCAGTGACAAGCTAGAAGTGGAAGTGACAAGAATTGCCAGGTGGTCTCTTCGCAGTTAGCTGCGGAATGTGTCCCCAAATGTCTGTCTGGCTGCTCCACTGTGCTTTTATTTGTCTCCCTAATCTTTTCACGTAACTAGTCCCTTTCCAACCCAAGGTGAACACCTATCAGGAAAACAAAGCCACTGAAAAAATATTTCTATTGGCCCTTTTCATGTGATATATCTGTGTACATGACGTTGTGTGTGTGTTTGTGTGTGTGTGTGTGTGTGTTGTTAACTCAAGGGCTGGATGTCTTTCTCCCTTGCACTCTCACACAGACACACACATATACACACACACACACACACACACACACACACACATACAGTCTTACGGGTAGGGGCAAGAGAGGGCACCTGTAATTGAAGTAGATGATTTTCATCTTACCGTTAATGACAGGTGTTTACCGTCTCCAAAACTGAAAGAGCTTTAAAGAGCCTCCTCTTAGACCCCCACACCCCCTCACCTCCACATACCCAGCCTGTAATTTGTCTGGAACGAGAAGAATTATCAAAGTGGGACTGTTGCCACTTTTGCAGCAGACAGATGCAAAACACAAACACTATTTACTATTCCCAGTGGGAGAAGTTCAAAGGTCTTTACTACCACTAACATAGTCCACTTAACCGTAACCCCTGAGCCCTAACTCCTGAACCCTTAAACACCTCAATGCAATGAATCCCTCATTCATGAACTCTCTTCATGCCAATTGCCTTTCAGGCCTCATGGCTCATAGGGTCTAGGGGAGACATTGGGGTTCACCCTCTGTAACTATTAATCACTTTTTCTTACTGTGCAATAGTGAGGCTTCCAAAGATCAGTGCATGTCAGTATTAGCCTGAGAATTCGTGATTGCTCAACTATTATCAAGTGTATTTTTCTGGGTTTGTGAGTCCTAGTATCTGCCTGACTAGAATAACACTGAGAAAGAAGCCCAGAAGAATGGAATGGAATGTGTTAGAGAGAGTGGGAAGGATGGAGAAAAACTAACAGACAAATAGGGGGAGAGAGAGAGAGAGACAGAGAGACAAACAGACAGAGAGAAGGACGTGTCCTAAATGGTAAGACTAAAATCCTCTGCCATAACATTGCTAATGTCAAGATTAGTCCCTTGACCTGCTGGTGTGTGTCAAAAAGCCACGTTAATGTCAAAAGGAGTATTAACATGTCCACCTCCTGTTGCGGTGTAACATCTTGATTTAACAGCAATGGTAACTACATCCTCGTTGAAAATGGGGGACATTCCTTGGGGAAAATTGGGGACATTTCTATTTCTACAGTTAAAATCATTAAAATAAGCTATGTTTTATTTTCAAGCAATGTTTGACTTGGGACAGACCATCAAAATCAGGGACTGTCCCAGGAAATCAGGGTTGTGGGGTTGCCTTACTGTACATCTATTCCATGGTTCTCTTTGCAGTCAGAATTACTGGTTTATGTCTTTATTTGATCTCATGGGCAAGTCTACCTGTGAATACTTTTTTTTTTTTTTTCAGAAAATCAGAAGAGGTTGGTGGCGGACTTTGTTCTCTCAATGCAACTCCTGCAGAATCATCTTCCTTTCATTTAGAAAAGCACACCATGGATAGCACATCAAGTCTGCAGTGATAAAATAACTGTTTTCTCAGCACTCTCATGCTTTTTCTTACACACAATCTAAAAAGAGCCATATGATTTTAGGCTTATTCCCCAAAGCACTTTAAAAGTACTGCATGTATCTTTACAACATTCATCTGTACCACTTATATACAACAGATGAAGAGAAGCCATGTTTCATTCCTTATTGCACATCAGATGGCACTCTGTTTGCTCTTAGAAAGCATTCCAGTCCCCTACGTCTATCTGTCCCTGAGCGTGTGCAAGCTTTGGATGTCATCCAACTGTGCCAGTTTGCTGGTGGGCTGGATTCTGTGGTCTGGTCTATGGAGTGGCTGTAGCTACCATTGTGAGACATTTATATTTGTTAGCATACAGTAGCATAGCTATTCAATGTAGGCTAGCATGTGTGGCACACTTTCTATCTAGCTGTTGCATTTGCTATGACCTTGGGGATATTTGTGTGTTTTCCAAAGCAGTCTACACAAGGTTATCTGGGCCAGACCTGCTGGCCCAGTTGTGGTACCTGTCTGCAGATGTAAAATGTTAGCGTGTGCTGTGTGCTGATTGGCCTGCTCACCTGCTGCTTTACACAAGCCCTGGGTAAGACAGGCGCCGCTCGCTACGGCAGCAGGAACACACTGGGGCTCTAATGGGCGCCTGTGAAGTGTGCCTCACAGTCAGCACTTACCGGCTGACTGACGCCAGGAGGGGTGTTAGACACAAAGACATACACACAAAAACACTCATGGGTAAACACACACACACACACACACACACACACACACACACATCAGGGTCCACCTAAGGAACAAACACACAGCTACACACACACACACACACACACACACCTCCATACTATCTCACACTCTCCTGATACTTTAGCACAGAGATGAGAAACACAATGCAAACATGAGAACATGTTCACACCAACATATAAAACATGCAAACAGACACACACACACACACACACACACACACACACTCTCTCTCTCTCTCTCTCACACACACAAATACTAAGACAAAAACACCCTTACAGTGATAAGTCAAATATTCTTTCCCCATAGAGCCCAAACAGTGGCATCCAGGAGAGATTGAGGTCATACAGTAAGTCGCTTTGGAGACTGACAGATGCCCGACACCTCTTGTTATTTGCATCTGGGAGTGAGGACATAAAGGCCTAATGAAACAGTATGACGGAAACTCTCTTCTGCCTGACATCACTGTTCACAATCACTTGAAAGACCCCAAGTTCAGATTAATGAGGTGGCTACACAGTGCCTGTCCCAAAATCACACTTTTCTTACAGCGCTGCCTCGGGGGCAAGCGTGCTGCAGTTTAACATCTGCTGGCAAGCTGGGACAGGCGAGCCCAGGCTACTGTAGTAGGCAGAACAGAACTAGACTTAAAGGGATAGCCCACGTGTACAAATTATAACATTCAACACTTTCTTTGCAAGATGAGATGCTATATTATTTGAATGTCAGTACAAACTTCTGAATGATTCATCTCTCTGACTGGCAGTCTATAAGGAAAAGTCACCATTAACTCCATGTAGGAACTATAAAATATGATAAACACGGTGGTTTCATGTTGTACAGTAAAATATACAAAAAAAGATAATTAATGAAACATTATTATTTGCACCAAATGAGGTTACAGAGACACAAAATGACTAGAGACAAACTAAAACCTAATACTGTCATATCCATATCCTAATGATTTACAGGGTTTACCACTGAAGAAAAGTGATTGATGGCTTTATCCACTATGTAATGCATGGAAACAGAGTACCTTGGGGGTTTATGCTGAGGAAAGATACATGGCAACAGGTAAAGGGGGGTAGCAAAACCACTCCCCCAGGTGAGGGGGCACCCCATTAAAGCCAAGCTCCACCAAAACAGACACAAATACCTCATTTACTGGTGCCTCTGTTCCTGCCTTGCAGATGTTCACAAACTACGTGTTGGGTGTTTTAATGTATGATTATTAGACATGTCCCCCCCCCCCCTTTGTTTCACCCTCCCTCCTCCTCATCCACCTCTCTCTCTCTCTCTCTCTCTCTCTCTCTCTCCTTCCATTTAAGACCCAATCGAGGCTATTTAGAAACATGTGTCTCCAGCAAAACTTCAAACAGGCAGCTTCCGTCCATAAAAGCGGAGCGGGAGCTTTTGTTGGGAGGCACCTTTAAGTGGAGGCGCAGGGGGCCAGCGGCTACTGGGTGTTCATTAGCACCAGCTCACACGGCGGCCATGAAAAACATAACAGCTGTCATAAAGCACTCATAACCTGCCAGCGCCGCAGAGTGTATGTGTGTGTGTGTGTGTGTGTGTGTGTGTGTGTGTGTGTGTGTGTGTGTGTGCGCGCGCAACATGTCGCCTTCTCAATAACTGCTCATTAAAAACTGTGACATGACAAACTGTTGTGTGGGAACGTTTGGCAAACTGGATTAACATAGAAAATGAGAAACTAATACAGGCACATACACACCTACACTCAAACTTATTTAGAACACATAAATCAACAGACTTATTTGTGACTTGTGACCGGAGGCTATGTGTAACTGTATGTGAACAGCCCACTGTTCGTGGTGTACTGTACGTGGTGTGATGAGTGAAAGGATGTTTGTCAATCAGCAATCAATAATGTCAGACATTAAGTCATCTACCTTGCCTGTTTTGCCAACCATATAATTTAGACTGGGAATCAAGCCAAGAGCTGTCTGCTAAGTGTACCCATCAAGACCCCTCAATTATACACCTCTCAATGATATATAAAAGCAAATGCTTGAATGTGTCCTCTCATCTCAGCGCACAGAATAACTATCCATAATGAACAATCTAAGATGAAGGTTAATAATAACAGTGTCTGCTTGAATGGGAAAGTGAATGAGGGTTTTCTATGTGATGGTTTAGTGTATGCAAGTAGTGTCTCTGTATGTCGCTAACGGTGACACCCTCTTAGTATAGAAATATAAATAAAAACAAATGTAAACATTAAACATGTGCTGTGGGACTTCTACACATGGTTACACTACATCTGCCCAAACACCTACTTGCACAGGTTGCACAATATTGTGGGCATCAATGGGAGGACAGCTCTTTGGGTCAATGAGGTCATTTCAAAATCACAGACACACTTTTGTAGTTACTAAAAAGGGACAACGGTGAACAATTCCTAAGATGCAGGAAAAAAGTATATATTTACACAAAAGCAAATTCATATCTGCACTTGGCTAAATATAATTAATTTCATAATGACTTTATATAACTTCTACACATATCATATACCTTGAAAGCATTGTCTAAAGAATTTCAGATTTACTGGATATGCCAGCCTATTTCAATAATGCTATGTAGTTTACTGGTACTACTGGTACACCGTGTTGCACTCAGACTGCCTACCCAGGCTTTACATCTGTGAACTCCATCTGAGCGGCTATTGTTTCAACTGCTGTCACGTCACAGTAGCAGTGGCTGCCGGAATATGTGTCTTTCGGGGGAGAAAATGGCTGCAAGCTCTCCTCAAAACCCTCTCCACTGCCGTCCAGGGCAGCCCCACCCAAACTTACCAGGCTGAAGCTCAGCGAGATGCTGACCACAGAACTACAGATCACAAAGAGTCGAGGTCAGACTCCGGAGTTCTGTAAATGGCAGTTTCTATTTAAAAAGCGGCTGCCCTTTTGCGCAACTGCCGACCTGCCACAAAACTTACTGTGTGCCTTAATCAACAAGAAACAGGGAGAGTAGGAGAGAATGAGAGTGAGAGAGAAAGAGGGAGAGAAAGAAATGCATGGAGAGAAAGAAGGAACACAGAAGAAAATGGCACAGTTAGATTGCTAACAGACATTGGTGACAGTAATACAAGGCCAGTTACGCTGAACTCAGAAGGAGGTGAAATAAACACATTGTCTGAACAGAAACGAGGCCATTGAAACTTAATGGCCCTAAGAATAGACTTTGGAAAGACATCCTATGATAATATAAGAACAGGTTCAGGACAAAATTTAAACTGTGACCTGTTGCTTAATCTGGGTGGTAGCAAAATTCTCTCCCAACCATCTCACTACCTACCTTCTCCCCCTGCCACCCCCCACACACACACACACACACACACACACACACACACACACACACACACACACACACACACACACACACACACACACACACACACACACACACACACACACACACTTCCATTCCTTAGATTCCGCATCTGCGTTTCCATTCCTGGACTCAACCCAGCTGAGGCGCTGGCAGCACCAAAGTCAAGGAGCCTTTTTCCATTAAACTCCAAAGCCAACTTTCAATTTTTACCATTCTGATTGACCCTTTAATGATTCTCAGTCCTCACCGAAGAGCCCCACTCCCATTCACGGCCACTGCATCCCAGCAGTAGTGAAGCCTGGCAGAGGGCCCTAGAGCTCTGATACGATACTGGAGCCCCACCAGATTTCAGTTGGGTTGGCGCAGTTAGCTGATATCTTGCAGCTTTGCAGCAAATCTTAAGCCAGGGTTCAGGTCATCTGTTTAATAAATCCAGCGGACTTTAGCTCCTGATTAACTCCCAGTGCAACTTAGATGATAGGTCAGTGCTACTCATCATAAACTCTCATCATTTTACCTCCCCTGTCTACACTACAGAGGACAGCACATTGTTCATTTTTAATTGAATACAATCAGGTGTTAATTGAAAGTGGTGTCTTTTTGAATCTTCAATCCTTTCATACTGTAGCTGAACCTGCAAGATTGCATTATCATGGAGTAGAATTGGGAGACCTGAACCTATCAGCCTAAATTATCCAATTTCTCAGAACCTTTTGATCTACTCCATCTCTAGGTCAGTAATATCGGTAAAAACCATGATTAACCGCAGAGATGGGGCAACAGAGCTGAACAAGCCCCTTCACCAGTCCAATCTGGAGAGGCCTCAATGCATTATTAATGATGACAAAGCTTCCAACCAGAATCCATTCACTCACCCCTGCTGTCCACAAATACATGTAAGTGCAAAGAGTAACAATTGGTTCAGTTACATTTTTGTGCAGCAGGATGCATGGAAAAGTATGGAGGACAGCAACTGTAGTGTAGGCTAATGTTTGTCAGACTGACTGTCTGACTTCTGTTGGGGTCTAGCATTTATTGACACACAGATCACAATTAAAAGTATTTTGTAGATGAAGTGTGAAATGTTCCCACACACCAGTGTTTTACAGAAATCACTAGCCATATGGACTCAGTTTTACTTCATGCAAAATATCCAGGATTAAAGGAATACTGGCCCTGCATGGCAAACTCCTGTAACTCTTTTCACCCAAATTAAAGTTTATTTCCGAAGTTTACCGCTAAAGTCTCTCTCTCTCTCTCTCTCTCTCTCTCTCTCTCTCACCCACACACACACACACACACACACACACACACACACACACACACACACAAAATGAGAATGGGCCTTTAAAGAGGATGTGTTCCCAGAAGGCAACAGCTGCTGGGGGCGCGGTGAGAAGAGAAGTTGGTATTTTGGGCAAAAAGACTCTTGAACTACACACCTGTTTCACTGAGTGACATCCGCCCATCAGCTCCTCATCACTTTACCACATTCTCAAAGAGATTATTTGTCTCTAAATGAACAGAGCTTTATAATAGGAAAGAATAAAGAAATACACTGAATGTTTAAATGGTTGATATGTAACACGATCCTAACCAAGACCTTGCTGGCGTGTCAATAAGATTATACTCAGATGTCTTAGATTAACTGTATGATGCATGTTATGATCATCAAAGTGTATTTCAGGCAGTGCCTAAAATGAACAAACACTAAAATGGAAACAGAAAAAAAACTTATTTTGAGGTTTGCATCAAAAATTCTGTTTAATTCTGTGAGCACTTTGTTTCAAACATGCTAAATCCAGAAGCGGACAATCTTTTTTTTTTCAAAGATCCCTATCATAATTGCAATATAACATTCAAACCACATCATTTTCTACATGTTTCCCTTTTTTCAAGCATGCCCCATTACACTATTTCTGAAAAGCCTTCCTAACTTGTTACCATTCCAGTCTTTTGGACTAAGTATATTCTGCAAATATCCTACTGGATAGACATGACAGAGACCATAAAGGCATTCAAAGAATTTTTCTAAAATGTATTTCTCTCTGTAATCCATGCCAGTTAAAAACCATTGATTTAAATTCCGTTTCAAACACCACTAGTTGAAGGGAATGGATAGTTTTGGCATGCCCATTTAGTCTTGACCAACTCATTCAGAGTTGTGAGTTCAGACTTCAGAGTTACTCAATGTTACTTTATTTTTTTGGGTGATATGGTTTGACTGCAAATGATTTAAACCATAAACCTATGGGATTAGAAAGCCTATTTCCATATTGTCTCCCTCACAGAAAGACATGACAGGGTTGTGGTTTGCACTTTTGTTTGTCAAGGTCAAGTTTATCTCTGAACTCAAGTTTTGCACACAACCACCTTGATATCTCCAATCATCCTGTCAGGATGATAAATTCCAGAAAAACAAATTAATTTCATATTACCCATCATTTCATCCCTTTCATTCACTCCATCTATGTATTTGAGTCTGCTGAGGACTTCATAAAAATCACCTGCATAAACTGGATGAGAGTTTGGCATCAAAGTACCTGAGCGCACAGTGTGTGTGATGGTTGCCTCTATGTGGAGTGTTTTTTTTAACCTGGACCTTGACCCAGTAACATAGAATTGCCGTCAAATTAAACCATGGCCATTTGGGAATAAACAGAGTACTAAACTGATAGCGTTAACGGTGCGTCTTTAAAATGAAGACGGATAAACTTGAGTTGCCTTTGGTGAGGTGGCAAGCCGGCGCGTTGCATTCATCGTCATTCAGGGAAAAAAAGAGCAATACGGAAAGGCCCTGGTGATCTGATTGGGCACGTTCTCATCCAATCTGCAACGTGTCTGTGGACAAGTCCATAGCCGCCAAGATTGATTTCATTATAAACTGCTTGAAGTGTATATCATGTCAAATAGGGCTATGCAAGGAGGTCGCTGCAATAGAACATTAAAGGCCTTTATATAATATCTATGTAATATTTCAAATTAAAAATGCAATCAAGCACATTTTATTCCAACATATTATTATAGGCCTACCATTGTATTTCCTTCTCCTTGGTTGAAATAGTAAATCATTATTGAAAGCTTCTAATGGTTTAGAAATTAAGAAACCATAATGCAACACTCCTTTTCGAAATTAGCCTATCTCCAAAAAGAAAATGCTTTTAAGTAGCCCAGCTGATTTTTAGTCAGAATAGCACAACAGAGTGGAATTAAAATAGGAAATTACTTTGTCCCTCATAGCTCAAATGAGCAAAGTCCTTAATAGCCGGTTTAGTATCCACCTATCTTCCTCTAATCACCGGTATTCTCCTCAGACGACCTGTGGTGGATAATGGCCAAGATGAAAGCACCACTGGCACAAAACTATTTTCCTACGCGGCAGTCCACGTATTTGCCTGCGAGGACATATAAGATTACAGTCTGAAGAAGTTATTTTATTAGTTTATCCAAAACATAAGTTATTTAATCAGTTTCATCTAAATATTCGCACTCTTTCCTTTGCAAACTCATAAAACAAACTGACACATGCAAGATTATACCATCTTCAGGCCTATTTGACAGTTGTATGACATGTAAGACAGCAAAGTACAATACATGTTCTCAGAAATATTTTTAATCGAAATATTCCGTTCAGTAAAGTATAACATACATTTCCTTTGAGATGAAAATAGGCTAAATGAGCGAAAATGATCTGACTAGTCCTCAAAAGCCATCTGAGAATAAATTAGCACTTATCTTCCAAAAGATTTGACCACATTTATTCATTGCACCTCAATACACCACATTAGTCATTACATGATTTGCACAAGCACCACAACAGTATTACAATTTGCACAGAGATGCACGACAACAAAAATAATCTACCGTAGCCTATCTTGTGCCCTCAGTAAACAAAAGAAATTGGCAGATATTAGCAGCCAAAATAACGTTACAGGCCTTGCTTGCTACCGGTCGGTGAGGATGCCTTGCGCTGCTCTTGGTTGTTTGAAAGAAAAGATATGATGGTTTTTAGACAGACCCGTCACCTTTTCATTCAGAGATCAAGTTTCTGAAGATGCTAGGGGTGAAAAAGTTCTTGAGACAGCCCCCGTTAGAACGAAGGAGGGACTCTCTTCACTTAAACGTGAACATGTTCGAGCTGTGCACTGCATCCAGCACCTCCCCAAAACTTTGGAGTATAAAAGCTAGGGGAAAAAGTTGGTTTAGGCAGTAGGGAGTTTCTGCTGGGGTCTGGATTGGAGATACAGAAGACCGGACCCTACCGTATATGATTGGACTCTAAAGGGGGAAAAAAAGAACTTCTCTTGCCTCAAAGAGTCTACATGTCTAATATTTAGACATGTTCAGCTTTGTGGATATTCGGTTGGCGCTGTTGCTCAGCGCAACGGTGCTGTTGGCAAGAGGACAAGGCGAGGACGATCGTGAGTAGAACTTTTTTGAGACTCCTGTTTTGGATGAAAACCTGATGATGTGCATCAGAAACAGTGAATACAAGTGAAAATCATACGGACCGAGGAACTTATGAAAAGAAAAGGGTCTGCTCTTGCCAGGGTCCTCTGGTGCGCCTCTGCATCCTATTGTGTCACTCAGCCTCTTGGCTCCCCTCCTGCTTCCACTTTATTTCAGTTACAGAGATGTGCATGCAAGTGTATTTTTTAATAGACGGTGCGTTTGCCTTGGATGAGTCTCTTTTTACTGCACATGCATGCGCGAGCACTTTGAGGCAAGTTGGCACAGGTTTCAGGGCCCTGGTCTCCTCGCGCTATTTGATGTCCCCGAGCTACGTTTTCACAGCTGTGAAGAGTTGGACATGGAGACAAGAGTCAGGAAAGCAAATAATCACAGGGGATAGGCCTAGACCTACTTTAGTTTTGTTTTAATCATAGAGTATAGACATCCACCAGGGTGTGTGATATCTGTAGGACTTTCTTTCTTGATTCAAGCATGCTGCGTTGAATGCTGGCTTGGTTATATTAACCATACACTCACTGATCAAGGCTACCTGAAGTGGTCACATAGATGTAGAGGGTTTTTTAAAAGCAATGTTAGGTAAATATAGAGAAGGTACAAAATGAGCAAATGTTAAACAACACGAAGACCCTGAGTCATTTGGTAAAGGCATCAGTGCTTTGTTGGACAAACCCTGAATTCCATGCCTGATATGTCTTTAACAGCTGTCTGTGAACCAAGGCTGATTAGTTGTACAATGGCGCCACCAGGTGGCATAGGCAGGAAGTGCTTCGTGTTGGGAAAATCGCTCCACATGTACTCGCTCCGCCCCTCTGACTTTTTTCCACGATAATTGAAAACACATGCAGACATTTCAGATTTTCCACCAAAGGAAAAACCTGACGTCTCTGCCAGGCCGAAAGCATTCAATTATTTCATATTTGGCAGTAAACTCGTGTCGACGTGGTGTAACCCTTTATTTTTTTATGCACAAAGCAGAGCTTGGATTTCCATATGTTTTAATACTGAGAATATTAAAAGATGTTTTAGCCTACATGTGAATTGGACGACATGCTCTCTGTATGAACAGTCATGATACCCCTGATAACTGATAAGTGTGATAGGCCTATTTTAGCCTACATCAGCAATAGGCCTGATTCCCAGGGAACAGGCCTTGGTTTTCCGTCACATAATTGGCTCACTGTTAGGCCTACTGGTTTTAACTTAGCATAGGCTACTACTAGGCCTCTATCACTGTTATCCCAAAATAACTACTTTTGTTAGGCCCACAGTTTTCTCAGTACGTTGTGGAAAAATAAAAGTGCTAAACTACTACAATTGTTCTCTTTCGTAGGCACGGGCGTAAGCTGCACGTTGGACGGCCAAGTCTACAATGATAGAGACGTCTGGAAACCCGAACCATGCC
Source organism: Sardinella longiceps (assembly GCA_027497455.2). Taxonomy (NCBI): domain Eukaryota; kingdom Metazoa; phylum Chordata; class Actinopteri; order Clupeiformes; family Clupeidae; genus Sardinella; species Sardinella longiceps. Next base: position 29,765,838 of record JAODXP020000015.1, on the reverse strand, counting down.
AAATCTGCGTGTGCGACAGCGGAACCGTTATGTGCGACGAGGTCATCTGCGAGGAAATTGCCGACTGCCCCAATCCAGTGATCCCACACGATGAGTGCTGCCCTATCTGCCCCGACGACGGTACGAATCCTGACTGCGCATGAGCGACAGGCCACAGTTCTAGCCTAATGTGTTTTATTTTCTCTATGGGAGAGGCTCAACATATCAATCAAGCCGAGTCACTGCCGTTTTTCAATGGAGTAACCTTTATGGATAACGTACCATGGGAAGACCTGGATTTTATCTTTGCCAGTCATCCTCTGACCCTTGTCAGACACCTGTTCTAATGGGATTACGTAATGGCTTTGTGCCAAATCTCATTTTGCGGTGGTGCATTTTTTCCAAGTCAGGCCTTTGGTGCTAATACAGGCTATGGCATGGACGATATACTGAGGTTACCATAAATAGGAACTCAGCAACAATACTAAAATGCAGTCATACACCATTCAAATAGTATTGAGGCTTCAGTATAACTGCAGAGTGGAAATATTGACAATTTTCTGTAATTTGAGATCGATGACATCTTTTTTTCTTTCTTATTTTTATAGGTCGCCAGGATACAGTTGAGGTAACTAACTTATACACTATTATTAATTATACTGTGGTTGGTTAAAAAAAAACATGTATCAGAACAATCATTCATCTTAAAAGTCTTTAATATAGCTAATGCTATATTATTATTATTATTATTATTATTATTATTATTATTATTATTATCATCATCATCTGTTTCATTATCTATTATATGTTGTATTATCTATGTCTTATGTTGTATTCTCATCTATTTAGGGACCCCGTGGACCCAAGGGAGACAGAGTACGTTCTTTTCCTTAATTTCCAGCATGCTTTCTGTTTTGGTTAGACGTTTATGTCTATATTGCCATGTTTTCCATTCTCGGATTCCCAGTTCGGTGAAATAGATCAGATCAGAGTAAAATTAGCATTTCTATGTGCTTTTATGATAATGATTACTATGTAGTTGTATGAAATAAGTGTGCTCCTTGATAATAGCCATATGAAATGCCTTCATAATAGTGTTATGTGGGTTCAGCTAATTAACTAGCATGTAATGGCAGAAAACAAATGAGGTGGCTACTTGACATCAAAATCTCTTAAAATTTCTCCTTATTTTTAATCTAAAACAGGGCCCTGCTGGTCCTCCCGGAAACGATGGCATCCCTGGACAGCCTGGCCTTCCCGGACCCCCAGGCCCTCCTGGACCTCCCGGCCTCGGCGGAGTAAGTCAAATCTCCTCAGTGACCCCAAAAACCCTAGAGGTCAAAAGGTCAAACCTGTGACCCCATCCTCAATTTTCACTTGGGTCAGAGAGTGAGGCAGTAACTCTATGCAGATTCACAAGAGCTAGTGTACCAGCTGAGTAAGTTCAGCACCATGGTAGTGGACAGCGCTCAGGACATCACCTAGAAGAGAGCATGCTGTCTTTCAGCTTACTAAATTACAATTTAATGCTACTTGATACAGAATTAAGTGTGTTTGCCTAAGGTGGGTGTCTACCTGTGGACTTTATTTGTTGTGATGAGAGCCAATATGTTGTCTTTATATTTTATCTCTCCACAAAATAAGCTGAAATGTTCATTCATTTAGACATCTAAAATCTCCTTGAGAGAAATGTGATAGGGCAACATCTGTTTTGTTTCTTTCTGCCTGTAATTAAGTTAAAAAATCTGCTGCCACATTCTGTCAGCTTTAACTTCATATGGTTAGCATTGCTGCCTTGGACACACACAACCCACATACCAAGTGCAGAAGCTGTGCTGCTGTCAGAGCAATGCACTGTGGTTATGATAATTACGCTTAAATGGAAACTTGTTATTATACAGAAATCAGAATGCATCACTGATCTTCCTACCCTTTCTTTCCCACAGAACTTTGCTCCTCAGATGTCTGGTGGATTCGACGATAAGTCCGGTGGTGGCATGCCAATCCCTGGACCTATGGTAAGACAACACACCAACACCTCGATTGCATCCAGTTTCACAGCTTATTTCTGTAAACAGTATAGGCGATTGATACATCACACTAACACACACCACACAAACACACAATTGCACTGTTCACTTGGGGCCTGGGGTATGGGTCTGTAGTACAAGACACCATAGTCTGATGACATCAAATCAATGTGCCACACACAGCAACTAACCCACCCACAATTTCTTTCCCCAGTATGGGCCAGTGATATGTGACACAGATATGTGACACTACTCAAATGTCATCACAGGTCATTTCTGTTAGAACTGAAGGCCTGCAATATAGGCTAGCAATGCACACATCATGACCACTCTTAGACTGAGATGCACTGTTTGGCTAGGCTGCTCTAGCAGGCCTTTTTGCACCATGAGACAGTCATGAGAGTTGACATAAAAACTTGACATTTAAGACTGTAAGATGACCAGTACAAGGTCAATCTAAGGTCAGCTATATGTATTCACTGAACTTTGTTGACCTACTTATGATTTGACCTATCAAGATTAGCAAATGCTAGGACTCAATCATTCATTCTGGGGCCTCATCTATTGATCATGTCTGTTTTAGTATTACACAGCTATGCATAATATATAATGTTTAATGAAATGTTGTTACAACAATTAAATAATCTTTTTATTTTGCCTTTTCTCTCTAGGGCCCAATGGGTCCCCGTGGTCCCCCCGGACCTCCTGGTAACAGCGTAAGTATTTTGTCTTCTTTTGTCTGCTTATCTTTACCTCCTTTCTTGTTCTCTTACCAGAGATTTTGGAGTTGAGCCTGCCATGAGGTCAACCAGTGAGTCTCCTGCATGACATGTTGGGACTTGTTGTGTGGTTCAGAACAAGCCTTTGAGCATTGCAAAGCACACCAATAATGTAGCCTAAAGCAAATGATGTTTATTGCTACCAAGATTGGTTTTAATACCAATTTCCATGTAATTCTTGTCAACAATAAGAATTATGGCACTATTCTAGAGCTGTGTTGAGAAACTTTCAACAAATATTGGCAACAATATTGCCAACAGTTGGTCATTTCTTAGATCTGTTTCTTTCTGTAATACACTTTTAATGTTAACCAATAATGACAATGCTGAAAAACTGACCTCTGTTTTTTGTCACTTTACAGGGACCTCAGGGTTTCACTGGTCCCCCTGGTGAGCCTGGTGAGGCTGGTGCTCCTGTAAGTACACACCCAGGGAGATTCAAAATTCCCAACACAAAATACAGCAAAAATACACATTTTAGAAAATACACACACACACAATACATTTACACTTGAACACACTGTGCACACAATATAAAAACAAAAACAATTGGCTGCACCTCATTACATGCTGTTGAATATGAGAGAATCCTGGAATATACAGTTCTTTAAAGGTCACCATGATGACCTTTAACCTTTGACCCTGTGACCCAGTTATTGTTAGTAGCACTACATAACATGCACATATGCATGGAATGCATAGATGGAATTCCATGTCATGCATTAGGCCTACATGGTGTAAAAACACACTCACAAGCAAGCAATGTACAGTAGAGACACTTGTGCTGAATAGGCCCATGTAGTCTTACTTGTTTTGTGTTGTTTCCTGTAGGGTGCCATGGGTCCCCGTGGTCCTGCTGGCCCCCCTGGCAAGAACGGAGAAGATGTAAGTCATTTTATACCTTTTGTGTATGTATATGTAAAACAGAGGCCTGATCAGGCTTGACAAAATGAATCAGTACTATTAGTAGATTAGCAGTATAGTAGCTATTACACTGCTGCTTACGGTGAAATCATCACTATATTTCAGACAAGAATTGACTACAGATCTGTGACAGATCAACTGTTTTAAAAAATATAAACTATGTGTATTGTTCCCTGTTCCCTTTTTTGTGGACAGAGGACTTGATGGCTATTGCTAGTGACTATATTTGTCCGTCCCCTCTTAACTGTGTCCTCTTGTCCCTGTTTAGGGTGAGCCTGGCAAACCTGGTCGTGGTGGTGAGCGCGGACCCACTGGCCCTCAGGTGAGTTTTTATTCTTCAGAAATGTCTTTTTGAAAAGCATCATGCTGGCACAGTTAGTTACCTCTGGACTTTAGGCCTTGAATTTAGGCCTTTCTTGTGACTTAAGAAGTAGCATGCACGCTTGGTTAGCCTCTGATTCTGAAGGATGACATTTACGTTTGTGTTAGTTTATGTTGCCCCATACAAATTTATACCTTTCAGTTTAATTATTATGCTATAGTGCTATTATGCTAGTTTAAGTTGATGCAAGTTTTTTGCAACTAGATCAAATACTAAAACAATTCTCTCTTCACAGGGAGCTCGTGGATTCCCCGGAACCCCTGGACTTCCTGGAATCAAGGGACACAGAGTGAGTGATTTCACTTTGGCCACAACTGGAACCCCAAGATTGTTATTCCACTTTGTTGGACACTCTCAGTTAAATGTTTGAAGCTGTGCAAACCTAACAGCCAGATAAAAGTCTTTTGTATGTAGATGATGTATTAATATTAATCAACAGCCTTTGTTGGAGACCTATGGCCAATGCATTTCTTCAGAGGTCACCAATTCAATTGTTGTTGCCCATCTCTTTCAGGGATTCAGCGGTCTAGATGGAGCTAAGGGAGACAGTGGCCCCGCCGGACCTAAGGTGGGCACTCTGATTTAACACCCCACACACTTATTAATGTCCTACATTTCCCATGATACAGTGTTCTTAACCTTGTCATGTTCTGACATACAGGGAGAGTCTGGTGCAGCTGGAGAGAATGGAGCCCCCGGAGCCATGGTGAGTCAACTGTCTTAGTCTTGCAAAACAGAACACCCAGACACCAACACAACGAGATGATGCCAATCTGACATCATTAACCATATGATAAGACTCCACAATCACTCTGCAAACAGATTGCTAACTCATGTTACTTAATACATGTGTTCTCATATCAATAAAAGCAAACCCATAGTCATGCTACATTATGTTGGCTACAAACATATGTTTTTAAGGATTTGTAAACATGGGCTAGCTATTTATTTAGGCAGGGATATGTTGTAAGGATCCCTGAAAAGACAGAACACATTATCTGTAACATATTGTAGACAGTCACATTAGCAACTTATCTTTCATGAATGCCATATATTGAAACAGGTTTGGTAATGCCTTATTAATGAAAGTTCATCATCATAATCTTTCTTTATCTGTCTTTTCTTTCTTAGGGCCCACGTGGTCTGCCTGGCGAGAGAGGCCGTGCCGGTCCCAACGGAGCTGCTGTGAGTACAAAGTTGTCATCCAAGTCCAAATTTTCAAAACCCTCACCCAGATCCCAATAACTTCTGACTTAGCATCCCAAGTCAAGGAAGGCCCTAGGACGCTATGGGAATTCCCACTGCCATCATCATTGTCAACAGTGTTACACCCTATCATTGTTCAGAGCTGCTGAGAGACACTCCCGCAGGATGCATGAATATCCATTATTCCTAAAGGGATAAATGCTTTTCATGCTCATTGTTTACTCAATGTCTTAATGACATTTTCTACCTGCATATATTTATAATCTGTCCACCACCACAGTTTTGACTTGCATACAGTACGTAAATACGTGGAGGCAGATACAGTATGCAACTGTTGGTTGTTTCTAATGGTTCTTAGAATGTTATTTATGCATAACTCCTGTGTTTTGCAGGGTGCCCGTGGTAATGATGGTTCCGCTGGTGCTGCTGGTCCTCCTGTAAGTTTACCAGTCGACACAATATCTTTATTCATCTTTTTTATAATTTATATTTTACTAATAGGTTATAAACTCCAGAACTCCACATAACTACCCTATTCTTTATAAAAAAGTAAAGAAAAAACAACTCTATCCTACTGGACATATGTACATGAAAAAACACTGTATTCTTAAATATTTTTCTATATGAAGAGAACAACTTGGTCATGTGATATTAGAGATAAATGTGATATTGAATCATATTCTCATGTATTGTCTGGTCTCTTGCTTAATAGGGCCCAACTGGTCCCGCTGGTCCTCCCGGATTCCCCGGTGGCCCTGGATCCAAGGTGAGCAATCACAAAAATATTGGAGAATATCTCGCAAAGCCGACTGCAGCACTCAAGTTTCCCTCACACCAAGATAGAGTTTTTTGTCTCAGTAGGATGTTTTTTGTGAAAAAATGTCATAGCATAGCATGGAGGAGTGACAGAGAGAACTGAGCTTGGAAAATTGAGACATGCAGTGAAGTTGGAGGGACACACATTTGAATAGCATAGGCCTGCTGATCTTACCAGGAAAGTACTTCTACTCAAGCAAGATAGAGCAAAGCTGTAGCCTATGGAGTAATGACACTTAGGAAACATCTCTGTAGTACAGAGAGGAGTGGACATAAATAAACAGCACAGAATCCATACCCCCAATACTCACCATAACCATAATTTCTGTGAAGTAACAACTAGTAGAAACTTTTGTTCTTTTATGAGAGGAAAGCTTGATTGAATATTGATTGATGAAATATATGATTGACAGGTGTGCCAGGCTGATTAAAACATGCCAGAAGGCTGCAAAATATAAATACTAGATGATTCTCCTCTGGCTTTCAGTCTTGGGCCTACGGGACAGCTGTGGCAAAACCAAAATCAGATAATCTGGCTGTCATGTATCTTATCAAGTGCATTACACCACTGCAGTATGTTTAGCCATTTGCTTTAGCTAGCTAGCTTCTTTAGCTGAGTCATGAAGACTGCATGTAGGTCATAGAGTCTCACCAGGTCATAGTCTCACCCTTGACTTAGCCCAATGCTAACTGTGTTGTCTATTTATTTAACCCCACAGGGAGAGGTCGGAGCTCAGGGAGCCCGTGGTTCTGAGGGACCTGCTGGAGCCCGTGGTGAGCCTGGAAACCCCGGACCTGCTGGCCCTGCTGGACCTTCTGTGAGTGGACACCAAAAGACATTTTTGTCTTTGTTCATTTTCTTGTTTGCTTGTCTGTTGTTCTGTGCATGACTATTGTGATGTGTTAATTAGCCTGTTATACATTTAGCCTCTGCTAACCTTGCTGCCATATTGTTTTGTTTTGCCTTGTCCTTTTGACAGGGAAACAACGGAGCTGATGGTGCCCCCGGTGCCAAGGGTGCCCCTGTAAGTAAATGATTTTAGACTATCAAGATATTTTGATTTATTTTCAAACTTTATCTGAAGTTGTAGCAACTTTTTGCCAAGCATTGTGGCTACTGTTAAATATACATTGTATGTGTCTCTTCTGCCCCCTACAGGGTGCTGCTGGTGTTGCTGGAGCTCCTGGCTTCCCTGGACCTCGTGGTCCTCCTGGAGCCTCTGGTGCACCTGGTGCCCCAGGCCCCAAGGGTAACACTGTAAGTGTCTTCATCAAACTATTACTATACAAAATAAAATAAAAAATACCTTTTGCATGAAATTAGTTAATTTATAGGTTACTTTGTTTTTAATAGTGTGTTCACTGGATAATGGTGTAGATCACACCCGCACATATTAGCATTTTTTCTTTTGATATGAACTGAACTGAGATGACCTGAATATGTTTGTTTTGACCCCAGGGTGAGGCTGGTGCTTCTGGAGCTAAGGGAGAGGCTGGCGCTAAGGGAGAGGCTGTAAGTACTCCTGCATTTCCACTCAAAACCTATTTGACAATACTGACCACTTAACTCACATTCCTTTAAACACATTTACATATATAAATGATTATAAATGAATTACATTTTAATAAGTTGTCTGAAACTTCCTGAATGCATGCCAAATTACAGTTACAGTAACCTACAATTACTTACAGTAACTTCCAGTTTCAAAACTGTACACACCTGACAGAATCATCATGCATATGCAGATACTTTAAGATGCCACTGATCAGCCATCTTGTTTTTACTCTCAGCATCCCTAACTCTAACCCTATTGTCTTATGGTTTAGGGTGCTCCTGGAGTTCAGGGACCCCCCGGACCTGCTGGTGAGGAGGGCAAGAGAGGTGCCCGTGGTGAGCCCGGCGCTGTTGGAGGCCGTGGAGCCCCTGGCGAGCGTGTATGTATCTTCGAATCTGCCTTTTCATCAACCCATTCCCTCTGTAGCCTCACTGACATCCACTCCTTCAATTATACAATCCAGTTCAGTTTTTTATTTGCTACAGTAGAACTTTGATGATAATTTTAACGTTATTGACTTGATTCATTCATTGGAACTCCCGATGAACACTATAATGTTGGATTTACATAATTCAACGTTTTGTCAATGGGATACTCTGTTAATAGATATAAAGACAGTGGAGGTAGTGCTCCATGAGTATATAGAGACAGAAGGTTACCATTGAGGTGAAAAGTTTAAATACTTTTGTAAATTTTCACTTCAAAGAAACAGGTCTGCCACATTTACTTGTAAGCTGAATTAGAACACACCTCTAAATCACAGTGTTTTGTAAAAGAGACTGAGAACAGATGGCTCAAGTCTCATTTAAAACATTAGTGTCTACTTTTGAGAGATATTCAGGCCATCTCACATCACCTTGATTACTATCAAATCATACACTATTATAAAACCTTGGATCCTGGAGACTGGCTTGTTGGTAGTATTGTATTATAGTATTGTATTGTAGTATAGCATCTGAAATAGCTATTTGCAGTGCTAAAGCTTGCTATTGGTCTCTTGCCTTAGCTATTGTTCCAATGGCCTTGCTTTAGCCAATGCTTTAGCATTGTCCTCTTGCTTGAGCTATTGTGGAAATTAGTTTTTCATGGTACTAAAAGACCTATTTTGGTTTCCTTTTCGCAGGGTGCCCCTGGAAGCCGTGGTTTCCCTGGTGCTGATGGATCTGCTGGCCCCAAGGTGAGAACAGAACATATATATATTTTTTTTATAAATACATACTACCTTTTTATTATTTGATGTACTAATTAAGTGATTTAATGAACTGAATGATCAATTAATGCAATAATCTATCATTAATGCATTGTTTAATGCATTAATATAGTAGTATAATGTAACAATGTAGGTTTGGTCAAGTATAATTTCTTCCATTTGGACAATAGGAATTAGTGATGATATCTCTGGACAGACTTGGATCGAAATTGCTTCACATTTTCCACTGCACTTTTTGGACTAATGTCTGATGGATTTTCTGATTTCTGAAGTTCAGGATGCTGACATTGCTCATGCCATCTCTCTTTCCCTCTAGGGAGCTACCGGTGAGCGTGGTGCCCCTGGCGCTGTTGGACCTAAGGGTTCTTCTGGTGAGCCTGGCCGCAGCGGTGAGTCCGGTATGCCCGGTTCCAAGGTGAGTAACAGCACAGAATAAACAAAATATCTCCAGGAGAGATTTAGCAATGCCCTATGTAAAACACTCTCAGTTACTGAGATAGATCACGTAACAATACCATATACACATATCAGCGCTGACATGACAAGAAAGAGTAAATGTAAAAATGTAAAACTGCTAAACCTCAACAAACCATGCACTAGAGTACCCATGCACTAGATTTGCCTTGATCAGTAGCCATTGCACTCATTTGCTACTCTTCTATAGTATTTGTGCTCTTGCCCTCTTCTTAAACTTCCCAACTTGTGTGTCCTTCTTAGGGTATGACTGGTAGCCCTGGCAGCCCTGGACCTGACGGAAAGATGGGCCCCTCTGTAAGTACCCCTCTTCTCTTCAGTGTTTTTGAAACCACTGGACACAAACTACCTCATACTCAATCACTACTCCACACAAGCTACCTTAATCTACCTCATTATTTCACCATCACACTTTCACTACTTCGCATAACCACTTAATACACTTTACAGAATAACACATTTGAGACTTTGAGAAACTCATGAATTTCCCTCTCATCCTCTCATCCAACTTTACAGGGTGCCCCTGGACAAGATGGCCGCCCTGGACCCCCTGGCCCTGTTGGAGCCAGAGGTCAGCCTGGTGTCATGGGATTCCCTGGACCTAAGGGTGCTGCTGTGAGTACTGTAACAACACATTTCACATTTGCTGTGAAATAAGCTAGAGAAACCTCACCACCCCCTTGGTTTGTGACTTGTGACTAGCCCTTCCTGATTAGTGTTAGTTGACAATGAATTGGGCAGAATCGTAAACATTAGAAAATATTATCAAAGTTTCGCTTTGGTTTTGGGTACCAGAGCTAACATGTTCTTTTGTCCTGGACAGGGTGAGGGTGGCAAGCCTGGTGAGAGAGGAGTGCAGGGACCTGTTGGCCCAGCCGTAAGTATACTTTCTCAAGCATTGACTTCACTTCACTAAACAAAATGGCAACCCTTTAGGTACTGTATACATTATGTTAACCTTGTGGTTGTTCTACAGGGTTCTGCTGGCAAAGATGGTGATGTTGGTGCTCCTGGTGCCCCTGGCCCTGCTGTGAGTGTCACCCCATACTTCTCTACCATCCCATAATACTCTGCTACAATCACCTATGTGATCTGTACCTGATTGCTAGATAACTTTCACCAGCAACTCAATGCTAAAACGCATCCACAACCCACAATAGACAGTTTTAACTGTCACAAATAAATATGACTGATGTTTTGTTCTGACAAAGGCCTTTCCACTGTGTGTTTGAATAGGGTCCTGCTGGAGAGAGAGGTGAGCAGGGACCTGGAGGTCCTCCCGGATTCCAGGTGGGTGTTCTCTCCTTTGCTCTGTATAGAAACTGGACATACTCTGGGCAGAGTGGGATTGGGAAAGACCAAAAGTTCACCCATTTACTCATCTTCTCTTCCCTTTTGTCTCTTCACTACAGGGACTCCCAGGACCTCAGGGTGCCACTGGCGAGCCTGGCAAGGTTGGCGAGCAGGTGAGTGCTTCAAAGGGATCGGAAACTATGGTTTACTTGTTTTCTTGTCAAGTCTGGTCTTATCACCAAGTGGTATCTCCAGTGGAAGTTGGTATCATCTATTGAGAAACAAGCCCCATGCTGATATTCATCTATTCTCCACAGGGTCTGCCTGGTGAGGCTGGTGCTGTTGGACCCTCTGGATCCAGAGTGAGTATTTCTCCCACCAACAAACATAATCAACGTCACAACAAATCCACTTTGTATCCGTGGCTCTTCTTTTTCTTCTCTGTTAGTGCCGTGTGGATCCTTGAGAAAAAGCTTGACAAAAATGCCTCTTTTCTGATTTCCTCAGGGTGACAGAGGATTCCCCGGTGAGCGTGGTGCCCCTGGACCTTCTGGACCTGCTGGCGCTCGTGGTTCTCCTGGCTCTGCCGGTAACGATGGTGCTAAGGTATGGGCAGACACTGGCATCAACCAATTCAGCTTTTTTTTTGTATATGTATCAAAGGCTAAACTTATTTGGAAGTCTTAAGTGCATCAAAAATAACCTCAACAGCTCAACTATCAGACAGAACTGATCTAGAACTTCAAAATACAGCAGATCCTTAGAATCTGTCAATATAACTACCCAGAAGTAAAATTGTATGATAATGATTACTCAGTCAGATTGTTACCTTTTAACAGGAATATTCAGACAGCTAGATTTAGTTAGATAATGAGTTGCCTTTGTTGTTTTTGATACAATTCAATTTTGAAATCAGTAAGAGTGCCAACTCGCAAGCAAGGTCACATTATCAAGAAGTCTTATCTAAACTAATCATGAAATTTCCATCCATCTCTTCTCTGTTACCAGGGTGATGCTGGTGCACCAGGTGCCCCTGGCGCTCAGGGAGCCCCAGGACTGCAGGGAATGCCTGGCGAGCGTGGTGCTGCTGGACTCCCAGGACTTAAGGGCGAGAGAGTAAGTCCACCAGAGTTTTAGTAGACTACTTATAGCCTCAGCACAAATTCCTATCTCAAAAATGTAAAGCTACTGTAATGCATTGCTATTGCAAAAGCAATTCTCTCCTTCCATAAGAAAAAAATGTCTCTGCAATGACAGTCCTGTCAGAGCATTCCTAAATAACCTAATAGAAACTGAATCTGGAGTGTTTCTTACCCAAAAGAACAAAAAGATGGGAACTCGTACTACATTCACACCCAAACCATGTTGACAGGAAAGGAATTTACAATATGCAATGGACTTGTCTATTGATCAATGCTTAATGATTTTTTTGTATGTTGATAGGGTGAGACTGGTGCCAAGGGACCCGATGGTGCTGGTGGTAAGGATGGTGCCCGTGGTATGACTGGACCTATTGGACCTCCTGGACCTGCTGGTGCCACTGGTGACAAGGTGATCTTACTTTTATTTTTTTTAATTAAACCGTACGTTCACAGGTAACCAATGTTTGCTTGCTCAACTACTGCAGCATGGGCTTGCCTCTCAAGTGTTCTTCTATTCCTCCTAGGGAGAGGGAGGCGCTGTTGGACCTTCTGGACCTACTGGTGCTCGTGGACCCCCTGTGAGTAACATCTCATTAACTCTTCCAAACATAACACAATTGACTGTCGATCAGTGATAGTGGTACCAGACACCTTTGAAACCCAAACACACCTTGAGCAAATTTGAATTTGCTCTGTAGGTCCATCTGGCAACACAACATTGGTGCTCAGAACCAATTTGTCAGATTTTGCCATTGTGGCAATTAACCTTTAATATTAAACCTTAATGTTTCATGTAACCCTTAATTCACATGATTAACATGCTTATGTTCGGTCCTCTAACAGGGAGAGCGCGGAGAGTCTGGTCCTCCCGGACCTGCTGGATTCGCTGGACCTCCCGTAAGTAGCCAAACAAACACCCACCCACCTGTCTGGCAAGCCAACTCACCTGATCTCTGATTCAAATACAATATACTTTAGTACTGTGCTATATGAGAGAGAGCTTACTAACTGTAGACTCTTTCCACTAACTTTGCTTACAGGGTGCTGATGGTCAGCCTGGAGCCAAGGGAGAGTCTGGTGACAATGGTGCTAAGGGTGATTCTGGACCTCCCGGACCTGCTGGAGCTACTGGTGCCCCTGGACCTCAGGTACCCCCATCACATCACCAACAGCATCCACAATAGTTTCCCCCAGAAAAACAGACTCAACATGTGGGCATCCAACCCACAGAAAGAGATTCAAGAGATTCATTCACCCATTAGCAGAAATATTCAGTCAACTAATGTAACAGAAGAGAAGAATCAGGTGTTCACCTGATGGTTTGGTTAGAATGAACACCAAATTAACAAAAAAGCCATCCCATGTGGAGAAGGCATAATTTTTGAGAATTTATGAACCAGAAAATCAAATCAACATCTTGTAGATTTCGGATGCACAGACACAATGCATTCCCAGTATTGTCTATGAATCCTTTTTGGATAGACCACAGATGACACTATTGATGATGACACTAGTATGCTTATCAAAGCCATATTTAAACAAATCTCTGCGAGATAGTCACAAGTAGTACTCTTTATACTGGATTATTATCTACTCTACTCCTTTTAACTGATGCAATTTCATATCCACACAGGGCCCCGTTGGTTCTACTGGAGCTAAGGGCGCCCGTGGTGCTGCTGGACCCTCCGTAAGTATTCATTTGTTAAATACATCTACAATAAAACACTGAAATACCAGCATCACACCAGACATCGTGCTAACAGTTACCATACATGTCAAATCTAAGCATTCAATCACATACATTACTACTGTGTAATTTCTACATTTTATATATCAACCAGGGCCTGTGAGTTCGATTTAACTTTCCTAATTTTCCTCTATTACATGCTAGGGTGCTACTGGATTCCCTGGTGCTGTTGGCAGAGTTGGACCTCCCGGCCCATCTGTAAGTACAATTGCACTCTTAGACTGAATTTCATGCCTTAAAGTGCATGCAGTACTGTACATCAGTGAACAACACCTCCTCTGTAGTCAATCCTTTCACTATATGTAGGCAATCCATGAAGTACTGACAACTGAAATGCATTTGTCCTTTCGCTTCATAGGGAAACCCTGGCCCAGCTGGACCTCCCGGACCTGGTGGCAAGGAGGGACCCAAGGGTAACCGTGGAGAGACCGGACCTTCTGGACGCCCTGGTGAGATGGGAGCTGCTGGACCCCCCGGCCCTGCTGGAGAGAAGGGAGCCCCTGGTGCTGATGGACCTTCTGTAAGTTCCTCTTAGACGACATCTTACTCATCATCTCCACTGAATCTGTTGTGTTTTGGCTGTTCGAGCACCTAACTCAATAGTCAGGACTTGCAATATGAAAGTAAGACATACAGTAGTTGAACAAACTTGCACACAATGCAATTGCTGATTGCACTAGAACATCTTGGTACTAGTTCCAGGGACTTTTATTATAGTCCTCATTCTTTTTAGAGTATGCATCAAATGATCATCAGATATGATCATTTAAGTGTCCTATGCTTTATTCATTTAGGGAGCTGCAGGTATCCCTGGACCTCAGGGTATTGCTGGAGCCCGTGGTATTGTTGGTCTTCCCGGACAGAGAGGCGAGCGTGGTTTCCCTGGTCTTCCTGGACCAAGTGTAAGTATTTCATCATACTTCTGTACATCTAACATGTGAAGAAGATCATTCTTCAAGATGTAACTGAAATTCAAATTTCGAGTTTCTTCCAAATGTTTTCTTTTCCAAGATGGCCTCTTAACTGCTAACACTTGGTGTTCTTTAGGGAGAGGCTGGCAAACAAGGACCTGGAGGACCTGGTGGTGAGCGCGGACCTCCTGGCCCCATGGGACCTGCTGGACTTGCTGGAGCCCCCGGCGAGGCTGGTCGTGAGGTGAGAATCCTCTCTGACTTCACCCAGACAGTAGCTCCTCTCAGAATAGATCAGAATCTAATCTGTATGTATTTACACTATCAAGGTCATGAACAAGGTAGTTTTGAGAGGATTTCTTAGTCTTTAGCTGCACAATATTATAACATTAGCATCAGTGATTCTCTTCATGAGCTGAATGTCCAAGATAAGTCTCTAGTGCGCCAAATCACTTCTGTGTTTTTCATAGGGTGCCCCTGGACAAGAGGGAGCTGCTGGACGTGATGGCGCCCCTGGACCCAAGGTTAGAACATCCTCCTTCGATTACTTTGCTATGCACAAGTTTTCCTCAAAACTCACTAGAGCACCACAATGCTTCCTCTCTGATTCCTTCAACTAACTTGTTCCCTGGTTCCACCATAGGGAGAGCGTGGTGAGTCCGGCGTTGCTGGAGCTCCCGGTGCCCCTGGACCCTCTGGTGCTCCTGGCCCCGTTGGACCTGCTGGAAAGTCTGGTGACCGTGGAGAGGCTGTAAGTGCTCATGAAGCCAGTACTATATTGACTTACCCTGAGCAGGAGAAAATATCCTATTCTATGCAACACTTGTACAGGAACTCAAGGTACTCAACACCTGTTTTCTCTCCCCTTTGCTGCCCAATTCTAGGGCCCTGCTGGTCCTGCTGGTGCTGCTGGCCCCGCTGGTCCCCGTGGACCTGCTGTAAGTATCCCACCATTTTCACTGGCCATTAATAGAGCCATTCCAGAAATCCATGATTTGAAGCATTTTAATAGTTTCACTGTAGTCCTGGGGTCCTTTTCCCAAAAACATAGTTGCTAAAACTTTGTTGGTTGCAACCCAATTCCCCATTGCCAACTAAGTTGCTAACTTGTTAGAGGGACCTGTCTAGAGAGCATCCAACTTGTTAGCTACTTCTTAGAAATGTCTAGAGAGCATCCATTTTGGGGAAAATGCTGTTGTAGTACAACTGAATGGAACCAACTGGACTTGTGTGTATTCCAGGGACCCGCTGGAGCTCGTGGAGACAAGGGAGAGACTGGTGAGGCTGGAGAGAGAGGCATGAAGGGACACAGAGGATTCACTGGCATGCAGGGACCCCCTGGACCTCCTGTAAGCCTACATGGAATACTTGACATGCACTGTTCAACATGAAACACTTGCTAGTTACATTGGAGTAGACCAGTGCATTTTAACATATCCACTTCCCCCCTCAAGCATTCAGCTAATAATCTGTGTTGTCATGTCTGACTTACTGACTGACTTAATACTTCATCCCTGATTTGGGGGATCTCTTAGCTCTCGGTGGCTAGATCTGCTAAGCTTCACAGACTTTTCATAAAGCCCGCATCCAAGAAGCTTTTAGGTGACAATAGTTATCCATGTACTGCATACTGTACTTTATCACACACTTAAGGCTATGGTTTAACACATATGAAGTATGTCACTATTGTGTTCTCTGACTGAGAAAGTAAACTGTTATTTCTGTGAATAGGGATCTTCTGGTGATGCCGGACCTGCTGGTGCTTCTGGACCCGCTGGACCAAGAGTATGTATTGACTATATAATATTTTATTTATTATTGTTATTATTACATGCTTCTAAAGCATTAATTTATATACAGAAAGTACGAGAGCATTATCACTTCTGTTTCAGTTTCTCCTGAGAATACTAGTACTACTAAGACTACTTATGACTAGGAGTAGAAGCACTGTAGCTGTTTTAATTAATTCTTGTACTCAGCTCAAGTGTTTCCCGAAATTTCTTTTTAATTCCCATCCCTTCATCCTGGGAGATGCAGTCAAGTGAAAGGCAACCAACCAATTCAGCCTCAGTGAGAAGTTCAAGAAGTTCAGGTTCAATCTTATCTCATGTCTCACCTCACTCTTCCCAACATCCAGGGACCTGCTGGATCTGCTGGAGCCGCTGGTAAGGATGGTATGAGTGGCATGCCTGGACCCATCGGACCCCCTGGACCTCGTGGTCGCACTGGTGAAATTGGACCTGCTGTAAGTCATCGTCATCCACCTCTTTAGTTCACCCCAATACTTGTGACAAGTGGTCTCAAATCCCTGCTCTAAGCCTTGTACTTTCTTTCTTGCTGTTTAGGGTCCCCCTGGACCTCCCGGACCCCCTGGACCTCCTGGCGCCCCTGGTGGTGGATTTGACCTTGGCTTCATTGCCCAGCCACAGGAGAAGGCTCCCGATCCCTTCCGTTTCCGTGCTGATGACGCCAACGTGATGCGCGACCGTGACCTGGAGGTTGACACCACCCTCAAGTCCCTGAGCCAGCAGATCGAGAGCATCCGCAGCCCAGACGGCACCAGGAAGAACCCAGCCCGCACCTGCCGCGACCTGAAGATGTGCCACCCAGACTGGAAGAGCGGTAGGTCCCTCTCATGTCTAGTTCATTGTTTTGAGGATATCCCCTTGAGATGAAACATCTTGTTTTCGAGGGGGCCAACTCATGAGTGTTAAAAGAGTTCACTTATAAGTACACTATTTGGCCTTGCATCAGCATGTGAACATTTCTATTGATCTGTCAATTATATTGGTGTGCCTGTAAAAACCTCTCACATTACTTACTTGAATTCAACTTTAAACTCACATTGCCTAATGTTCCCTGACCAGGCGAGTACTGGATCGACCCCGACCAGGGCTGCACTCAGGATGCCATCAAGGTCTACTGCAACATGGAGACTGGCGAGACCTGCGTCTACCCAACTGTGGCCGACATTCCCAAGAAGAACTGGTACACAAGCAAGAACATCAAGGAGAAGAAGCACGTCTGGTTCAGCGAGTCCATGTCCGATGGCTTCCAGGTAGAATCTCTTCCCCACATTGTAACCTGCTTAAAATAGTGCCCTGAATAACATACTGTATGAACACTACTCTCTGCATGGGCAAGTGCTAATTTTTGCCTTCTGATCCCTTTCTCTCTATCAGTTCGAGTATGGCAGTGAGGCATCCAAGCCCGAGGATGTCAACATTCAGCTCACCTTCCTCCGCCTCATGGCCACTGAGGCTTCTCAGAACATCACATACCACTGCAAGAACAGCATTGCCTACATGGATCAGCAGACAGGCAATCTTAAGAAGGCTCTGCTTCTGCAGGGCTCCAACGAGATCGAAGTCAGAGCCGAGGGCAACAGCCGCTTCACATACAGCGTGGTCGAGGACAGCTGCACGGTGAGTGTTTGGATTCCTTTTTGCACCATCTTCCTCTTTGTCTCTGTTTGCACGTTGATGTCTCTGTCCTTAATGGAACTTGTATGTATGAAGATAAATATCTTTAGTGGAGCTTGTAGTGTTTTTATAATGAATGAAGAAAGAACCAGTTTAGATTTTTTAATAAGATTTGAACTACCTGTAAAAAAAATCCAAGGTACTTGACATACGTAAGTTCTGACGGTCTCTTTCTTTCTCTCTCTCTCATTATCATCGCAGTCGCACACTGGTGCATGGGGCAAGACAGTCATCGACTACAAGACAACGAAAACATCCCGTCTGCCTATTATTGACATCGCTCCTATGGACGTTGGTGCACCCGATCAGGAATTTGGCATTGAAATTGGCCCAGTCTGCTTCTTGTAAAAAAGAAATCTGGACTTGAAATTGTTTGTGTGTGTGTGTGTGTTTTTTCTAGCAGTCATCTCTCTAAATCCTTTTCCTATGCATTAAAAAACCCTCAAGTTTGATTTGGCTGTCAAAATGGTCCACTTGCTTAAAACTACGCTTCTGAAGACAGTGGTCGTGTGTTACCAAGTTTTTTTTTTTCCTGGGACCACTATACTATCACCACCTACACCGAGGATACTTTAGAAGACTCATTTGTTTCACTGGCAACAAGAAAATATTTATACTTGTAAAGCGTAAAATCTCCCCCCTGGAATTTAAAACATCAGATACAGGTGACTTTTTTTACCACTGCGGAAGGACAATGAAAAGAAAAAACAATGCTTTGTACCATGTTCAGGTGTTAAATAAATATGGAAAACGACTGTTAAGTGTCTTGTTGTTCTACCCTCCAGGACAAGCAACCACCTAAGGAAAATACCATTGTTCTGTCAAGAGTCACATGGCAAGCATCTGTAGAGACAGGGGTTCGACTTCATTTTGAAATCTAATGGCTACCTCAGACAAGAAATCAACTTTACCCAGTATTAGACAACACCAGGGTAGATTTTACACGGCGGAAGTATGATTGAATGGAGCAGGCAACAGCTTCGACGGTGCTATATGAGGCCCTAATAGTTGGATGTATTAGAATTCTGCTTTTTGGAAGTGATGTTTTGTTCTCACTCTTGCTTACAGGGCCTTTGGTGCTAAGAAACCACGTGATCTTGCTGTTCAGTTGTAACAGATGCAATCTTTTCAAAGTTTGTGCTTAACCTCTACTTGAGCCTTGGTTAGGGGTAAGAAAAACTACAGCTGTGATGCACACAGTCTTTGTTAGTGTAGAATAAGCAGGTGGATTTGTTGAACCTATTTTGTTTTGTTTTATTTCAAACGCCTTTTTGACACTTTTTGGTTGTTGTCTTTTGTTTTTGTTTTTCACGCCCCTTTCATGTTGTCCAATTGCCTATGGCAATTACCCCTTTCGTCCTTTTGTATTTGTTTTCTTTTGTTTTTGACAAAAGTTTTGGGAAAATGAAAACAGGAAAAAACTGAGAAAGTCCAACTATCATGAGAGAAGCAGACACACCATAGGGGGATAAATCAAGAGGATCTGTACCTATTTTGTATATGTATAATAATTTGAGATGTTTTTAATTATTTTGGATGCTGAAATAAAGCATGTTAAGTGGTCGACCTTATGTTTGTCAGATGTGATCTTGACTTATCCCTTTCACTGCCCAAAGGACTTGAATGAAGCACGGCTTGCACCTGTTACAGTTGTTTATGACTGAAAGGAAGATTAAAGAAAATCTCAGAAATAATTGTCAACTATTGTACCTGTTTCTTTGACCTTCAGAGTTTAAGATCAGTCAACAACATGCTTATATTGCTTGCTTTTATGTTTATTTCTTATCGAGGAAAAAAAAACACAGCTATTGTATCTACTGTACAGCAGGCCTACCTTCAATTAGATCATTGGTCCTCTGCAGTGGTTGTATAGAACTTACCTGTATCAAACGTTTTCCCCTGTATGACGACTCTTTCCATTTCCAACCTATAATCCTTTGAACATACCGGTATATCCATAGTGTAATCCAACATGCGGGGGAGAGAAACTCGTTCATTTAGATGCGTATCCATAGAAGAAAATTGGTAGCCAACACTTGGACTGCAAATTTTCAATCAAGTCATTCCAGAAAGTAAGCTAAACATGTCCACTTTAATTGACGTCACGGGAAACTGATTGATTTCCTTTTTGTTTAGTCGGTTAACTTCCAATGGCACCTTAAACTTAAACGGCATTAATGTAGTCGTCTTCTAATAACATTCCCAGGTTATGCTTTTCATTTTGACTCCAAAAGTGAACTGAATCAAACCTCCGGCGTTTCTCCTCTCCGAGTCTGCGAGTGCCTGGGATACTGTCGTGCTGGGTGACTCCTTGGGCCTCTAACAAAGGGCCCGTTGTCTGCATACCTTCAGTGGACTTCTGCATGCAGGGTTTGGTTTCAGAATGTTGTTTTTAACCAAAATTATTCGATCCCTGGTCTTTTCTAATGTGTTCACTAAGAAAAGTGGCACAAAGCAGCTAAAGTTAAATTAAAGCAATTTCTTCAATCTTGTACATTAGGCTATTAGTAGTAGGCTAAAGGTAATTAAAGGGACTATAGGTTCACAGATGGTTTCAGTTATAGACACATATTAGGCTATTTGTGTATGTGTGTGTGTGTGTGTGTGTGTGTGTGTGTGTGTGTGTGTGTGTGTGTGTGTGAGAGAGAGAGAGAGAGAGAGAGAGAGAGAGAGAGAGAGAGAGAGAGAATTATGGCCTTAAATTGAGAGTCCATCGGATCAAACAGTCTATAGTGGTAGCCTATTAAAGAATTGTAATTGATTGAACAGGCTTAGGCTATATCTAAGCTGAATCAGTGCATTTCTCATTACAGCTGATAGCAGGTTTGCCTACTGATTGTAGGCCACCAATAGTGCAGGCCTACTGCAATTTGTCTGATTTATTGGAATTACATTTTATGGCGCCACCTTGTGGAGACTACAAGGTCGCATGAGACGCATCTCTCTTAATCAGGATGGACAGAGGAGATGGGAATGAACTAAGCCTGCACATGCTAGTAGGGTTACTGTAGAATTTTCAGGTTTCTGTACTAATTTTTCTGACCACTTAGAATTATTGTATGAGCCAATTACAGTGGGGGATGATTAGGGGGACATATTAAATGAGCCAGGTTGGGACTTTAGCCAGGACACCAGGGAACCCCCTATTCTTTGCAACATTTGTCGTGATTTGGAAATCGATTCGTTTGCTATGTGTAAGATCACATTTGGTAACATGTGATTTCCAAATTTGGATCATTTTGATTAAACTATTATGAATAACTAGGCCCAGATGGTTAAATTGGTGATCATCATCATCATCATCTGGAATATCGCATTTGTGGCCCTATCACCTTGGAAGAGCTCTTTTTAAAAAATATAATCGACAATGTAGCCGGAGTTTCACTTGGGTCTCGAACCTGCCACTCTGTCAACTAACAAACCTGGCATAGGAGTTGAACACTGTAGGTCAGCTCAACCATTTGGTAGAGCAACTTTCAATTCTTCATATTTTGATAAAAACCAAACCATCTTTAATTAAATCACATGGAATCATCTAGACTACTGTACTTAGATACTATATATTAAATACAAAAAATTTGCTCAGTAGCTCTATATATTTTAAAGCCATGCCATTTTAGTTTGTTTGACTTCAAGATACGGAATTTCAGAAATTCAGCCATTATACTCATAATACATTTTCCCATATTTTCAAGTTTTTTCCGGTTTATTATTGTTTAAAACAGTCGATAGAGCACACATATTCATTTGCATTCAAAAATACACATATTTTTAATAATTTTGTGAAAATATGCTCTACTAAATGATTGAGATGTCCGTAAAGGGTCATAATTGAATGAATGGAAATCAATTATGTCAAGTAACAAAATATCATGGAATTTCTCCATAGATCCTTTTTTAACTCAATGGTTGGGTGCACTAGGTCCTAAAAATTTCCTCCACCCCCCCTAGAAAGCATACTTAAGCACTTCAAGGGAGTGTAGGGTATGTCCGATATTATAATGGTTTTCAATGGGGGCAAGTGTCCTTTCCACAAAAATCATTGATTCTTGTTATTAGAGCTTACTAGAGCTGGAAAAGACAGCTAGCCGAGCTAGTTGGCATCCATTACATCAGCGCTGAACAAAGTCAAACTCACACCCCTGCGAGTGTTATTCTGAACTAGGCCTAGCTAGCTAGACCTACCTAGCTTGTGGTGGGGGACTGTATGGGGAGCTAAGCCTCAGATTGGAGGGTGGGGACCTGAAAGCCAAAAAACAGGAACCACTATTCTGTGTTTGTTGTATTGAAGTTGTTCGCCACATAGATTTAAATCAGAAATGTAATTGAAGTCGTTGTGCATGCACTTATAAATCATAGACAAAACTGGAGAATACCCTTGGATGCTCTGTAATGGGGTTGAACACAATAACATTTAAAAATATTGCCTTGTGATTTTGAATGTGAAGAAGAAAAAGGGAGGCCGCACACAAGAGCTCCATCTTATGAAAAAATTGTATGAAACAAAACAAATGGCGAAAAGAATACAGAACAAAAGTTGGGTAACAAACGTTTCGGGACTAGCCCATCATCAGTGTTCCCAGTTTGAAATACGTCACTGGACGCAAGGGTTTTCTTCTTCACCTGTTCGGATTTATTTGGAAGTTACGCACCAAGCAAGACAACACCATAAGACAAAGGCACGGACACCACTCCCTTCTTACACTTGTGATTTTGATGCTCAGGGAAGCATTCTGAAGTTTAACACAAAGGCTGATTCAATTTTCATCCATCACAAGCGGTTGAGAGTGAAATCCAATGATTTCTTTCATTCTTTAGATCAGACTATTTTATGCTGTTTGAAGGTTAATTTATCTGCTTCTTTGTCACTCACAGTTTATTATTGTGTAACCCTCCATCATTCCATTGCACAATTACAGCATTTATGACAACAGCACCCCATGTTAAATGAAGCCAAAACTGATTGAAACTGAAATTGCAGTTTTTATCTTTTTGGTCAACATAACTCTTTGCTAATGTTCATTTCTGATTCTTGTTTTTTGTTTCAAACAAATCCACATGTATTGGTTTGAATTTACAGTGTAGTCGGTGACTGAAGGGGAAGCTCTACAACACAGGTTTGCAAGTATTCCTTTAAATTCTAGACATTATAAACTCTACCTACATAACAAAGACCATTTTCTATCAGAAACAATCTTCCACTTGGACTTATGATGTCTATACTGGATATGATGATTAATGGTTATATTGAGTAGTCCACTGCATGTATTATGTAAAATGATTGTTGTTGTAGCACTGTAGTCAACTGATGGTCGACCTGTAAGATCTACAGTACTATGTTAAATTCCATAAAAACTACCTTTTTAAAAGCTAGTTTTATTTGGTGTCATATTTGCCTTTCATTTTCTGAAGCCAGAGACAGCCCTCTCCTTCCTTGATCTAGGCCTATTGATTGAGGTGTGTGTGTGTGTGTGTGTGTGTGTGTGTGTGGGGGGTGGGGGGGGGGTGAGGGGTGATGGGTTTGGTCCTACAGGGAACAACAGACATGGCAAATCTGGGTCACTGTGATGCAGAGTGTTCACGTGACCGCAGGGGAGCTGTTGCTATGGAGACCATGCAGCGGTGCAGTATGTGTGAGCATATGTGTTAGTGTGTGTAGATATGTGTAAGCGCGCGCGGGGTGTGTGTGTGTGTGTGTGTGTGTGTGTGTGTGTGTATGTGTTGATGGCAAGCAGGCGAGGTGAGTGGAAGCTTGTCTCCATGTACTACTCTGCACTGATGAATTTTTGGTGTTAACTTCCTAGAGGGTTCTCAAAACAACTGACACTGTTGCCAGACTAGTTGATTGATTGTTTACTTATTTATTTATTTATTTATTTATTTATTTATTTATTTATTTATGTGGTGGGGGGGGGGGGGGGGGGTTATAAGGGCTATTATTTTCTATCATTGGACCCAAGATTTCTAGCGATGTCCATGAATCTCAGAAGCATATGTTAGTTAATTTCTAAGAGGGCACAAGTTCATTCTAATTCAAAGGCTTTTCAATAGGTTGAGAGAATAAAATTTAAAATTCTCATAAATCCAATACAGAACAAGAGAAAGTCTTGATGCTTACTTACTAACACTCAGATGTGAGAATTAAAGAAGTTCTGACGCCCTCTACTGGTTTACTATTATATTTCTCTGACAACAAAAATGACAAGTCTACTGGTCTAGGGGTATATATTGAAATTCTTTGGCAGCCTTGTTATTATCAACATTCACATTTTTACCCCCTTTTTGAAAACAGAAAGCGTCTATCTTAATTAGGCCCACATCTCTCTGACCATGATGCCATAATAGCCCATTGTTTATGAAGTGAGAGAAGGAGACTGTTCATATAGGCCTACAGTAGCCTAAATATTAGGCTAATAGGTAGGTAGCCTATTCACAACAGTAACTTCAGATTAGTCAGTAAACTCATTTCACTTTGGGATGGAACAGTGTCAAGGTCCCAGGGGAAAATATTCAGTGTAGAGAGACCCACCCACAGGATATCAGGATATGAGGAATTTCTGATAGGCCAATAACGAAATGCAAATTTTCCTATTCCTGTATAAACATAAAAAAAATTAACTTAATACAGTCAGCTGAGGTCATGGACCCTCGGCTGGATTCTCTGGGCTAGAACTAGAAGTAAAAATGCCTGCTACCGAATTGTGACTGTTCCTAGGATTTCCCACATGTTACCTCACGAGGTCGCCGAAAGTCAATCTATAATTTCCCATTCCCATCCAGTGCTCCAATAACCTGACTTGGAACTTCTTTGATGTCAGCATGCCATCAATTAGGCCTACATAGCCTATTATTTTTGGCTAAGATTTTCCTTGCAAAGGTCATCTATGTTCATCTATGTCATCTATTAATTTTTTAAATTTACATAATGAAATTAGTAATAAATGTCTTTTTTCCCCTTTCTGCACAATAGCCTAAGGTAAACTCAGTTAATTGAATTGGGTGGGATGTATGTTATTTCAATTTATTTCAATTAAATTAAATTTAATTTAATTTAGCCTAATATAATTTGAGCTTGATGAAGCTGGTGAAATACTTAATGTAAAAATGATTAGATGTGAGGGCTTACACAGCTAGCCAAATTATTGAAGCATAATTACATGCATTTCATTTTCATTAGAAAAAAATAAAACACGTGTCTGTCAAAGTTATTGTATTGCTTGAAGGGTTAAAGAGACCTGTGATGCCATATGCCGGAGGTAGTGCGAGAGGAGGGGGCAAGGCGCGCACAGGACAGCGAACGCAGCGAACAGGAGAGGGCAGGCGTCAGTAGCCCAGTGTGCGATCGAGGGGGGAATCGAGAGGGTGAAAACGGGTCGTGGACACAATGGATCCTCAAACTGACGGACTGTAAATAGCGGCAAGACGAGCCTTTGATGAATTCTTGGAGAAAAAGGTAAGAAGAAGGAATTGCGTTCAACTGAAATGTACCACTGTTCACTGTTATTTTTCCATTCTTGGTTTTGACACGAATAGGGAACTGTTATATGGACAGCAGAAGATGCAGGAAGCGACGTAGCTGACTCTAGGCATCAGGCAGCTGAAAAGCGAGGCCCTTCTTATCCGCAAGGTCCTAGTGCTAGTACATGACATCCTCACAAGGTGTTGTTGACGCTGTCGTCTTGTTTTAGTGGAGTAAACAAATAAACGATCTAGTCTCTTCAGATGTGTATCCGATCGATCCAACAAAAGGTATTCTTGCTTTTTCTAACACTGCTTTTTATTGCGCCTTTGGATAGAGAGTCTGCGACCAGCACGAGACTCGCTCATAACAAAGCCTGCAGATAACGCATATGGGTAGTTCAAGGGCTTGCATAAACCGCTACATTTAAATGCATCCTATTTATTGTGTGCTTTGTTTATGTTTGCCCTAATACATATTTTTTCCCTTAAGCCTTGGCTTCCGCAACTTCCTGCTCGTATTTATGGTGTTGTATGTCAACTTCATGTCCTCTAAAATAAATGACGCCGGATAATTAAAAGATATGGCTACTCAAAACCTCATGTCTGTCATATGAATAGACTTGAATAGTGCTATGTTAAAACATTATTGAAAGAAGTAATGTGATCATCAGACTTATCTCGATTGTGTAAAGGAAATTGTGCCAATAGTCTATGGTGAATGTTATTCTAATACAACAATAGGCTCTATATGGACAAAGCTTTTAAGACGAAATACAGTATCTACCGGTATGCGTTTACATGCAGGTTTACTCACAAGCTGCATGTAAAAACATGTCATAACATTGGTATAAACTTGATATACCGGTACTATGTGGGCTACTGCATTTTGTTTGAGGAAATGCCTTCAATGCATCATGCTTCATGCTATATGATTACTCTTTGTGATTCTGTTCTTTAAGATGATAATTGCAGTAGGCTATACCATGAGTAAGCCTATGCTGAAGATGGAAAAGTCTATACCTGTCTTGTTAAACTGAAGCATTTACCCTCTCTACCACATTCATATTTATTTTAGGTGTGGTCTCTGACCTAAGAGTGTTTAACTGTGCTGCAGTTCACAAAAGATCTAACTAGAGAAATAATCAAATGTTGATTGTGCATTAATTCATTAAGTCATGTCCTTAAATGACTCATACTCTGTCCTGTCTGTCCACCTTTCTGTACAGCAGTGTTGTCTGTTTCCTCTATACCGCTTGTGCTCAGAGGGAGAAGCAAAGGGGGGTGGCTATGACGTTTCAGCTCAGCCACAGCAACGTGTGATCAACCATGATGAAGACAGAACCCCCCTCTGCAGCTAGCGCTTCCGCTAGCACCTCTCTCAGGAGTGCCTCCCCGCACAGGAACGCCTACGAGGCGGGCATGCAAGCGCTCAAGCAGGCCACGGACACCCTCAACAGTGCTGCCAATGGCGAGGATGCCAGGGACAGCAAGCCGCGGCCCACCGGTCGTGGACGCCGCTACGGCTCCAACGTGCACCGCATCAAGAACATGTTCATGCAAATGGAAACTTCCCCAGGCAAGGAGGAAGACCCGTCCAAAATCAGTGACCAGGTGCGCCTGTCCATACCACGAGCCAGCAGCCTGACCGACAACATGGACCAAGGTGTCACTCAAGCATCATACAAGGGCGGCTCCAGTGTCTCAGACCGAGTGAGTCGCTTTGACGGCAAGGTGGATGGGAGCATGCTCCGTGGTGCACCAGCTGGCTACTCTAAGCTGCAAGAGATGAAGAAGATCTTTGAACAGCGGCAACTGCAGGAGAAGCAGGTAGCCACCAATCGCATCCTGCTGAAAAAAGAGCGTGCCTCGGGCTTTCAGGACGGCCGTCTGGATGTTGTGGTCCGTTTCAATGGCAGCACCGAGTCCCTGGACAGTCTGGAGCCGACGGTGGCAGGCGGGGGTCCGACTGACGCCGTGTCGCCGACGGTCAGTCAGCTGAGTGCTGTGTTTGAGCGAGCCGAGATCCGCAACACGGTCCACCGATCTTCTCCCTCCTCTGTCTCCCCACTGTCCTCACGAGGGGTCAGCCCCATCGCAGGCAAGCCGGCACCCCCTCCACCTCCCAGCTCCAAATTAGCCGCCAAGAAGGTGCGGATAGTCCCCCCATCCGATGCACAGCAGGAGGAAAATCGAGCTCCAGCCACGGAGAGGGAGGCAGCACCAGGGAGCCCCAGAAACAAAGCCCAGGTCCCTGCAGAGAGGGCGGGTTCACAGGGTCCTCAGCCAGGAGCGGACCACAGCTTTGCCAAAACAGAACCACACAAAGACGCCCAGGACCGACCTGGGCAGGAAGGGGGCGTTCGAGGAGCTGATCCCGAGAGGACCACTAAATCCACGGAGCCGGGAGATGCGGATTCTCTGGAGGCGGGGAGCAGACTGGTCCAGGCCGAGGTGCACGCCTCTCTGGAGAATGGCGAGGCCCCGGGTGCGCCTCAGGTGAGGGTGACGGAGGATGGTGTGGAGAGGCCGGCCATGGGGCTGATGGACGAGGATGACGAGGGGTCCCGGAGGGAGGATTACTCGGAGGGCGACCTGGTGGACATCAGTGCCTACAGTGGCGTTGGTGACGACTCGGGAGGCAGCCAGCTGGATGAGGATGAGGAGGTGGATGACGACGAGCCCTTCGAGCCCGAGTCCAGCTGCTCTGAAATAACTGGTCTTCCCGCTGAGGAGGAGCCGCCATCTAATCGAAAGATACGCTTCAGCGTCGATCCAATCAAGGTGAGTTAAACGCACCAATAACTGTCTTACCGCCATGTTAGGAACTGTCAAGAAAAAAAGAAGCTGTTTAATTTCATATAGTCTCAGAGGCTTATGGTTTATGACAGTTGTGATTCTGCACTGCACAGCAGTCCTGCTGGCTTCAAGCAGAGGTCAGGGAAGGGACAGAGACCAGTGTGATGTCTAATCGCATGGACATGCCTGCAAATGTGAAACGCTTACAACACAGGACAAGTATCGTCTTAGATGCTGATTCTGGCCCCAATGTGGTTGTCAATGTGGATCTGGACATAGGAAAGACTTGCATAGACATTTTTACATTTCACTTTTCAAATTGTGCCAACATACATGTCTATCATCATACTTCACATCATACACCAGATATGGTAATGTGTCTAATCTCACTCAGTTTATCTTTAGTTATTTAAATGTTGAAAAGTAGACTTTTTTGGTTTCAAATACCTCTCAAAAACTCTCACAGTCATTTAAAGCATCTCACATGACATCAATACGCACACACAAGACAGAGGTATTTCATCACTATGGTTACTCAGGCCCTTAGCCAATGTCTGGGTGGCAAACATGTGATGCTTGCAACACCAGTTCATCACCACATCATCTAGTGCATGACCAATTCTAGTAAATGCCAGCGTGATGCTTTTTTTTATTTTTATTTTTTTATCTGTTGACGGAATTGAAATAAAAGGAGGCAACTATAAAATCCTATGTTATCAAAGCTGCAATATGGCTGAGGTTTACACCTAGCTATCTGACCTCCACCTTTGCAAAGGAACAGTGTCTGATGGTGAACACATCCGGCCTATTTTAAAAATCGATAACCGTGACTTGCGGCCCTGCTCATGTGTCAGTGAAATGGCTGTGATCTCTCTGACCTAAACAGTTCTTGTTGATTGTGACTCAGGCCACAGTGCTGTCGGATGGCCTATCTAAAGGACGAGTGCTTTGTAGCACCCTGAACGAGTGCTTTGTAGCAGCAGCAACAGCAGCAGGGATGCAGCCGCTTGTGAAACTTGCAGTGACACGTCATGATTTTGCTGTCACTGAGACGCAGTTCCCGCTTAGTGGCACTGCCTTGGCAGCAGTTTAGTGACCGTAAAAGCTGTTGAGTAAGACATTTGAAAAATGGCCCAGTAGTTTTCTTTCTTCTTTCTTTTTTTTTCGTCTTTTTTAACTACCTGCTGTGAGTTCCAGTTACTTATGTAATCAGAGCTGCTCCACCTGTGAATAACTAGCTTCAGCAGATTCGTGCCAAGATTAAAATAGTTGTAGGCGATGAGAGTTTGCAGAGCAGAGGTTTTTCAACAGCTCACAGAGTGATGGTGTCAGTGGGTTTTTGCTGTCTCATTTCAAATGACCCCTAATGTTATTTTCCGTCCTCGATTGTAGTGTATTTTGCTTCCATAACAGGTCATTCTGCTGTATTTTTGGCCATGGCTTAATAGTACCCCTGGAAATGGGTATTTGTTTCCTAATTTAGATATTTTCTACATCCAAAGTGAACCTTGAGCATTGCTACAGGTATCAATGGTAAATGGTAACACAATAGTGTTGTCCTTTCTTATCGTCTCATACAGTAAGTGTTGATGGCTGCCCGTATGTGTCGTGCACCAACACCTCCTGATAACAGAACCCAAGAGGTAAACAATAGGGACCGCACTGATGCCTACAGATCACTTGTTCCACTCCGAAAAAGAAAGGGAGTGAGAGAGAGAGAGAGAGAGAGAGAGAGAGAGAGAGATGAAGGAAAGGGCAGGAGAGAGACAAGCACTGGCATTGTGTTGGAGTCACTGGGGTGTCTCCTCTGAGGCTCGCTGGAGTCTTTGAGGCTTTTGAACAGCGTGGCCCTGGCCTGGTGGCTGCTGCCTCTCGCTGCCTTGGTTGTTCCTCCGCCCTTTTGGGGCCATGAATGGCGTCTGTGTTCAGTTTGGGGGAATCAGGGAAAATAATGTGCATGAATTTAAATG
Organism: Sardinella longiceps; assembly: GCA_027497455.2. Lineage (NCBI taxonomy): Eukaryota > Metazoa > Chordata > Actinopteri > Clupeiformes > Clupeidae > Sardinella > Sardinella longiceps. The sequence continues at coordinate 29,735,680 of JAODXP020000015.1, read as the reverse complement.
AATTTTGATGTGGAGAAAAAAGGAGCTCCCGTTAGAAGTCACATTGTGAGAGAAGGGATGATAAACACCCTGATGTTATGAATGGATAGTTGGGGTGGAGTTGGGGAGTTGCATTGTAGTAAGAAGATTATTGTTTATTCATTTTTACAGATACTTTCCCCTGAAGTGACTTCCATCACAGCACAGCTATAACCTTTCATCACGCACTGTATAGGTGTATCAAGCCTGTTATTGTGGGTAGTAAGGTGGCAGAATCATGTGCAGGACATAATGAGTGCATAACTCATGCAAAACGGTAGCTGACACTAAAAAAAATGGATCTTGATCTGAGATCCACACTTGGGCTCTGTTTCCCAAAAGCATAGTTGCAACTCTGTTGGTTGCATTGCAATTTTCCATTGCCAACCAAGTAAGTAGCTAACTGGTTAGCAACTAAGTAGCTAACTGGTTAGCAACTAAGTAGCTAACTGGTTAGCAACTGTGCTTTTGGAAAACTGACCCCTGAGCTGAATCCTTTACAGAGAGACCTGGTGGTGGAGTGAGAACTTCTGCTGTGTGAGGACCTGATGCTGTGTGATAACTTACCTTCACCTTGTGATGTCTTTGGAGTCCCTGTTCTCTTGGCAGCATCTTGTGAAATATGGGTTGCCTGTTTTATCTGTGGTCTCAGACCACGTGGAAGCCAGCGACTCAAGCAGCCATCTGCCAACCAGGATGTTATTTTGTCCTTGTGCTTTTGACACAAACCCAGTTCAGTAAGCGCAGACTAAACGCTCTTCTCATTTAACCAAAACATACCGGGACGGAGAGGAAGTAGTTTTTTCCCTATTTTATGTGTGCTTAAACCTGAGAAGAGTCATATCTTGAGGTATACAGTATTTCCAAAATCCAAACAAATGTGTATCAGCTATCAGTGTAAAATGAATTGAATGCTTATAACTATAGTTACCGTGGTGGTTATTAAAGGCGGTTATGGAAAAAGCAGTCATAAGAGGAAGTCCTATAGAAACCAATGGAAAAAGAGGTCTTACTCTGCCCTTTCCCCACATAACATTTGTGTGCTATGACTCATCAGTCAGTGCTGCATGTATGTTTGGACTGACTAACGTCACTAGCCTCAGGCTATATGCCCCTGTATGTTGCACATGTTAGCATCGCATCCATGGGTAGCATCCCCCCAGCTGGTCCGGAAGGTTCTGACCTGTTGAAGTGCTTTGTTTTGAAATAGGGATGTTATGATGTTTCTCTCACAACATTGGTGGAGAAACACAGACAGATGTCTCAATACCATAATGTCAACAGAACATCTTTGGAGGTCCAGCTGCTGAAGCTGTGTATGAATAATGCAACATAATTCATCAAGATAGGTGTTATTAGCAATTATTTACACTTTGCTATCAGTAAAAGATTTACACTTGAAGTAATATTATAGACAGGTACATTGTTGGCTTTGGATAAATCAGTAAAAGATGATGATGAGCTTTACTTTCAGCCAAGGCTATTATTTATGTTGCAATTTTTTATATGATTTCAATGATGACTCAAGTATTTGCTGGTACACATTTGACTCACACTGTATTATTTCTTTGCATTAATGTGTTGTATGAAATAATCAAGGCTGCCTACCTTGGAGGACTACCTCCGCAATCTTAGACTTTAGCTAAAAGCATTTGAAGGCCGATGCTCTTGATTCCAGCTGACTTTTGGTCTAGACTGTGTCACAAACACTGAGGCCGGTTGAGGACAGCGGCTGGGCGGGCTCACACTGTTGGCATGGTAACGTCGCCTGGGGTGACGCACGGTGTTTAAGCTTGGTGACATCATAGAAGGTTTGATCTGGGCTGGTCAGTGTCATAGAGAAGAGTAATGATGAAAGGTCAGCTTACTCGACTCCTGCCCTTAGTGGCCAGAGTGAAGCTTCTGCCCTCCACACTCATTACCATGAACCCACGGCCTACTGTCTCCTACTTTTATCTGTCTAATCTGCTTTACTCTCTCTCTCTCTCTCTCTCTCTCTCTCTCTCTCTCTCTCTCTCTCTCTCTCTCTGTCTTCCTCTCTGTCTCCCTTACTGTTCTTGCTCTCTTATTTCTGTTTGCCCCTTCACCCTGTCTCCTCTCTCTCTCTCTCTTTCTCTCTCTCTCTCTCTCACACACTCTCTCCCTCGCTCCCTCCACCCCCATCTCTTTCTACCCGTTCTCATTATCCCTATCTCTCTTTCTCTCCCCCTCTTCTTTGGTTGGTCCCAGATTCCTGCACCCTGCTTGTCTGTCTGATCTGTCAGATTTAAGTGTGATCTGTAAACAGTCAGGGGATTACAGCGTCTTCCCCAGATAAAACCTGCCTCTGGCCACTGAGAGACCCACTGCACTCGCCTATAGAGGCCAAGGGTCTGTCTGTGTGTGTGTGTGTGTGTGTGTGTGTGTGTGTGTGTGTGTGTGTGTGTGTGTGTGTGTGCCCGCACATGTGTGTGTCTGTGGATGCAAGCATTTGTGTATGCAATATTGCATACCTATGAAAGTGTTGTATGGAAAGTTATGTGTATCAACAATGGTTTATATGCACAGTAGGTTTATTTGTGTGTGTGTGTGTGTGTGTGTGTGTGTGTGTGTGTGTGTGTGTGTGTGTGTGTGTGTGTGTGTGTGCATGACCCTGTTATTAAATGCTTCCTGGTCCCAGACAGACTTGGGCGGTCCCTCTTATCCCCTGAAAGGAAGGAAGTTCTCCAACAGTGGCATGTGTAGGGGGGGGGGTGTTGGGGTGATGGAGGGCAAAGCTGATGGTGGACAGGGTGGGCCCTGGGTGTTGGCGTGGTTTGCGGTTTTGTCTGGAAAATCTAGAGAAGAGTGGAACTACAAGTGAAAATCTAAGAAAGGAAACCCACAAAGCTGGCTCAAAAAGTATTAAGTCCAACTCCAAAAAAATATGTGGACAGTGTTGGAGTCCTGCAGACACATAACAAAACATTTAATAGTGAAGCCTGCTGCTTTATAATCTTTCCTTTTCGCTTTCCTTCCTGAATGACGTAATCAGAAATCAATTTAATCACAGTTTGTGAACCTTTGTAGTTAGCAGTTAGCCACTTAACATGGAAATAGAGGTTTGGAAACATTCTGACCAAATCTGGACTTGCTCCATGTTGTAAGAGCAAGAACTCTAAATGGTGACTGGGGTAAGGATTAGGTAATCTCCTCAAGGCTGGCCTCTCCTCTCCAGTCTCCCTTGGACAGGGATAGAGGGAGAGACAGAGGGACAGAAAGGAGGAGGAGGAGAAGAAGAAGGGGGAGGGAGGAGAGATGGGGACAGCTTGAGCTAACATGTGGCATGGGCAATATCAAGACATCTGGTCCACCACGGGGTGCTGTAAGATGTCTATGTGATTGGTTCAGGACTTTTTGGAGGAGAGACTCAGTATGACCCCCTGCAGCATTCACTAGCACTGGAGCACGAGCTGTCATTGTTACCATCAGCCACCACAAAAAAAAAACTACAAAGACCCCTCGGCTTCATTAAAGTGTACTTATATTGTGTGCTCTTCGTCTTCAGTGACCCTACAAATTCCTTTAGTGTCTACCGAGGCGCCTGCTGCAATATAAATGTATTCCCAATCTGTTGGAATGCAGCAGCCCAAGAATAGGTAAAAAAAAAACCTGCCTTAATCTGTGCCTGGATCAATTCACTATTCCTTTTGCAAATCCCATAAAAGGACCTCTGTGTTATTGTGATCCTATCATGTTTGAAGGCCTAAAACAGATCTGGAAGCCATCTTGTGTAAGAGATTGTTGCTTGACCTTTCTTACCTTAGTTACCTTGATGTTTTTTTTCTCTTTTCATGTTTATTTGTTTGCTTTCCAACACCCAAAAGAGGAGGTGCCTTTCTGAAATATTCAGGATATGGTTTGCGGCTCCAAATGAGTAGGTATGGCAGAAGCGTAGGATATTTACTGGAATTCTCTGTCAGTGTTTTGGTTGAATGGAAACAACAACAAAACAATAAAGTTATGGAACACAGATTCTGTCTAGAATATCACCGACACACTGAGGCAGCAGATGCCTCCATGTTAATATCGTAAACATTCTCTTCCTGCAGAAAGAAAGAAAGAAAGAAAGAAAGAAAGGAGGAGGAGGGGGGTGGGAGGTGAGATCTGCTCCATTTGGGCAGCTATTTGTGTGACTCAGGCATCTTGAGCGGTCACTGGCCAGCGGGCGGCCTAAAACACAGCCTCCTTTGAGTCTGCCCTGTGCGCGCTCACTCGCCCGCTAGCTCGCTGCCTGCTTATGATTTAACTGTTGTGGCATGAGCCGTAACTGAGGTCAGCCAGCGCTGCTTATTTCAGAGATATCGCACAGGGTCCCCCTTTCATTAAAGTTGTCAGCGAGAACAAAAAGGCTCATAACTCAAGATAGTGTAATTGGGCAGCCTTCGGTGACCCAAATTTAGAAGAGACACAAAGATGTGATTTATGACCCAAACGGTCTGAAAATGTCTTTGAATTACATGGCAATGATTTTGCTTGACTTGAGTCTGAGAATCAAGCTCTTCGCTTGCAGAACTACTAGCTGTGATGCTATCATGTTTGAGTTTAGCAGCTGTTTTCCTTTGTGGTCTGAGTTAACCAGATTAGCTTCGTACCTGAGCATAAAAATAGCATGGTGGCGCTTCTCACTTTCCCAGCATGCCTTGCTTCATCATGCTTAGCCTGTGTTTGTCCTGGAGACTCAGGGCCCTGGCCTGCTTCACAGCAGGGGGGAAGGAAAGTCTCTCAGTCCTCCTGGTCACATAGCCATTCAAGCAGCATTCAAATCATTGTGTGTGCGCACATGTCCTATTTCTGCATGTGTGCATGCATATGTGTGTGTGTGTGTGTGTGTGTGTGTGTGTGTGTGTGTGTGTGTGTGTGTGAGAGAGAGAGAGAGAGAGAGAGAGAGAGAGAGAGAGAGAGAGAGACAGAGTGAGTGAGAAAGAGAGAGGAGAGAGAATTATTTATTTCTGGGTGAGGAGGCCACTTATCTTTCCAAAGCCATGGCCTCTCTCTGCATTGCCACTGTTGCTACTGATCACTATCTGCTGCATTTCCCTCCATTCACCTTTAAAGGGGCAGTAGCCTTTTTTAAGACTCCTTACACCCTTGAGCGGTCTCCGGCTGTAAGTCTTGATAGCTGTGTACACTCCCTGACTCGAGTTAATAGAGCATAAATCTGGACCCTTCTCTGAACCTCTTCTGTGACTTTCAATCAATAGGGGAAACGGTTCAGATCTTAAAAAGAAAATGGAGACTTTTCCACAGCTAAAAAAAGATACTGTACAAATGTCAGCAGGAGGCTTTAAAAAAAGCTGACATTTGAAATGTACCCTAAAGGAAGAAGCTGTATTTACCAATATTTGCATAGAAGTCACTGTGATCTTACTGGCTTAATGTGCTCAGTTTTCAGAAAGGCACTGGGCTTTGAGCCATGTACTGTAGCACCTGAAGTCACACAAACATGGGCGCATTGCTTAGTCATTCAAAAGGATTAGAAGCAGTTAGAGCAAATTGTACATTTGTATCACATACAGCTGGTGTATATACTGTATTTCATGAGTCCTATTGCACTGCATTATTTGGCAATGGTGGTCTGGTCAGACTAGAGGAATCCTGAAGATAACTCAATTCAATATAAATCAGCCTCTTACTAAAGAATGATATCAGTGCAACATCAATGTTATAAACTGTGTGTGTGTGTGTGTGTGTGTGTGTGTGTGTGTGTGTGTGTGTGTGTGTGTGTGTGTGTGTGTGTGTGTCATACATGTGTGTACATGTGTCACTTCACACTCAGCGTGTGAAACATCATAAAGCTTCAATATATTGAATGGCATCAACTTTGTTCTAAATCGTATCTTGGAGAGGTGGACCCTTTTCCCCATGCCTGCCAATCCACAGCCCTGCTTTTGGAGGACTGTAGTGGGGGAGCCCACTGAGACTTGTTACCACACACTATCCTATCCAGTCTTTTTAAAGATCAGCCCACAGGGGGAGAGAGTGGAGGCTTTGCAGGGGAACGAACGGATGTAAGTCAGATGCTTCAAACGCTTCCCTAGATGTTACATCCTCCACCCACACTGTGGAATGGATGCCATGAGGGATCGAGGGTGCTCGGGATGTCAGTTTAGCTAGCTATCTCTGGTTATCACAAGCATTGGAATGACATAATTCAGTATGTTCAGCAAGTGCAGCATCAGAAAATAAGAATTTGTAAAGACACCTGGCTCCACATGCAAGTGTGTTGTGCCACTATAGGTTTTTGGATTTTCTGCATGTAGGCGAAAAATTCTTACAAACTGAAGGCGCAGATGCCGACTTGCTATTGTGCTACTATGTATTATTAGATCGAAGAAAGACATTAGCAATGGTTCAAGGGTTAGCATATTGGTGCCAACAACTTTGTTCCCCATTGGCCAGTTCTGGGCATGCAGTGTAGTGATTACAGTGGTCAGTAAATGTCAGTGATTAACTGAATCACTGGAATGAATGAATGTCAATGATTATCTGTCCCTTCCTCTGGAAGCAGGTCCAGATGAGAGATGCTCAACAGTGAGAGGAAAGCTGTAGGACATGTTTTGTGTTTTTGCAGAGACCCAGACACACACACAGACTTCCTATCAATCCAGGACAGCAATCCTCTGCCCCCCCCCCCCCTTTAATCCTTTGCCAACCTGATCCTTTGAACACAGACATTAATCAACTCAATAATGTCCATGCCATACACGACAACACAACACCAAATGGGATTGTGGCCCTGTTACCTGTGCAGTGATTTCCAATGGCCTAGAATGTTCCCATTTGCTCATAGCATGAGCTTCACAATGGAAAATGCCGGAGAGATGGTCTGTTGGCGTAATAATCCGAGCCTTGCTTATGAAAGCAGAGAAACCCTCTCCAGGCTTTGCCAGTGGAACAAATGAGAGGGACTGGATGACTTAAGTGATTGTGCAAGAGAAAGAGTTGCTTCTCTCTCTCTCTCTCTCTCTCTCTCTCTCTCTCTCTCTCTCTCTCTCTCTCTCTCTCTCACACACTCTCTCTCTTTTTATTTTTGCTCTGTTTTCCTCTTTCACAACCCACATCTGTGCTGTTTCCAGTCTGGCACAAGGCTTGGGAAGGCCATTGCCCTGAAGGCAAAGACGGAGTCCTCACTGCATAAGCAGCACATTCAAAGCAATCTCCATTAATACAAAGTGTTTCACTGGAGAGGTTCCAAGCCACTTTTGATCATACTGGAGATGTAAAATAAATGAATTCCACCATCATAAATCTAAAATTCTCTCAGGTGTGTGTGAACTATGAAACACTGTATACAGTCTTCCTGTCTTCATTTTAATTACTAGTTTACTACCAGTTTGGATTAAAATGACATTTACAACTTACAATGGTACCTCTCATTTGGAAGCTTGCGTCTTCTGTTTCAGTGTTTTGAGGGGACTGAGGGCTGAATTATATGGTTGGTAAGGGAGATTGTGGACAGGTAGTGCTTGATCTGACCCAGTGCTTTTGCACTGAGAGATTGGGCCTCTTCCTTGCTTACTCTGGGCAGCCTGGTGAAGAGAAGTGACAAGATCCACATCACACTACATAGAGAGAAAAACCATGTGAGAGAAATAGTGTCAGTATGAGATTGTGTGTGTGTGTGTGTGTGTGTGTGTGTGTGTGTGTGTGTGTGTGTGTGTGTGTGTGTGTGTGTGTCTTTGTGTTGGGGGGTGTGTGTAGATTTAGGAATAGTGTGTATGAGGGTGCATGATAATTTTGCTCAACAAATTTTGTATTTAGTCCACCATTTGTATTTGGCCCTATAGTGCTATATAGTATGTTGGTGCCATGATGGTATTAGAGTTGTATTGTTGTGTATGGGGCACATGTTGGTGATGGGACATCAGCTGGGCGTACTTAACACTAGATGTAGCGTTTCATCGATTTGTACTCGATGTTTTTCCAGTTACTACACCCTGACATTTCAGTAATTACACACTGAATTGATTCAGTTACGGTGGCAGAAAGTGCAGGCATCAAGAGCAAGTTAGTAGGACCATCCCCCCCATGCTGGTAATGATTGGTTGCATTAAAAAGAGTGAGGCATGTGTGACGCTTATGGCCTTGAAAACACTGGATGACCTGAAGTGTTATGTGCTGTCATGTTGACATGTTTTGAAGATAAGCGTGATGTGTTTTTGAGATGAGCAAAAAGCGGCATGCCGTTTTACCGGTCACTGTTGATTAGATGTATTAGTCATTATGTGCAGTTAAGGTTAGAGACGGCCGCAGGAGAATAGTGTTTTTGCCAGAGAGTTGGTTGTCAGATTGTGATGCTATAAGTAACACCAGATGTAAAAAATCAAATAAAATCAGGCTTCAATGGTATGTAAGCTCAAGTCTTATAGTAATATGTACTGAAACTATACACAATAATGTCACCGTTCACTACACAAAATCTAAGCTTCCGGTGAAAGTAGTGCATTATGTAAGTTAATACTGTCAATTAAAGGCAAGTTTTTCATTTTCAAATTTCTGCTGATATTATGTGATTGTTTGAAAGAAGAAAAAAAAAAAACACTTGTCATTCCCTTAACCCTTCAGGTTCCATCCAAGTTGTTATATACAGTATAGTTATATACAGAATATAAAGTTGTTATGACCTGCTCCCCTTTACCGCAGCATATAGCCTTTCCATTCACTGCACCTGACTGTGAAGTCATGTGACCTGGCCTGCCAAGCCCTGTCTGGCCAAACCCGCCCCCTTCTAGTGCCTGATCTGGGCCAGGTCCCCCCAGTGCCCCCGCCGTGCCGCGGGGTCTTCCCACTCTCACTTGATGAGCCTGTTAAAGGCTTGGCGGGTGAGTAGAGGCGGCCGACAGGCCTCCCAGAGCCAGCCATCATGGAGCACCCGTGCTAATTGGATTAGCACAAGGGCTTTATCCAATCAGGGCAACTGTCAAATCTGTGCTTGTGAGAGGCAATGTTGGAGGCTGACTTCAATTGTGAAGCCCCAACAATGCCTTCTCGAAACATCCCCCCTCCTCTCTCCCACTACGACCAGCACCACCAGCACCTCACCCCCCGCCCCTACCCAACCCCCCCGGCACATTGACTATAGTTCGTGGAGCCCTTTGGCAGATAATGCCCTAAAAATAGTCAGGTTCGTAGGGTGGGGGAGGTCAGTTTATGAATGAAAATTTAGTTAAGACTGGTTAAAGCTCTTAGACGCAGAGTAAAATCGCGCTTTGAGTCATAGATGTACAGTTAAGTGTTATTTTGGGTCAGGACCAAAATGTCAAAGAGCATTTTCTTTGCTATTTCAACATTTGTTTGTGTTTGTTTTCATTACAGCTCAGTCGACTGGAAAGTAATAGCAGCATGTTGTTTTTTTTCCCAGAGCGTTTTCATTTTTTCTTTTTTTTTCTTTTTTAAATGCCTGCTGTTTGCAATGCTACATTCCTTATGCGGTGCAAATCTGTCACGGGTATCTTAAATGAGAGACCAGTGGAGGGAACACACAGCTGTCGAGATCCACGCCAGGTCAGGGCCAGATTAATTACACCCTGTCTGTGCCATACCAGCGCCAGATTTCTTCACCACTATCTACTCTAGCAGAGCCAGCTTTGCTATATGTTCCACTGGTACGAGCTACAGTAGGAGTTATGCTAAGTAAAGCTCTCAAGCGAGGCTGTGGCTCTAAAGCTCTAAACAGTCTGCTGTCACTGTGCACGGCTAATGCTGGCGGTGTGTGACACACAGCGAAGCAGGCAGTTGATCACCTCTCTGACCTCAAGTGCACTGGCTGACGGACGGGCCACACGCTGTCTGGAAGCACTCTGTCCTGGCTCAGCACTGGGTCAGTCTCAGGTTGGTTGTGGGTTTGATGCAGCTGTGAAGGGCTGGACGGATCTGGCCCACACTAGGCCCAGTTCTGGCAGCAGGCTGATGCTTCATCAGGCTCAGAATTGTTCCAGAGTCCCCATGGGCAATTTATTGTTTGCCTCAAGTGCCTTTGGCTTTGCTAGGACTGGTTTCTTCTGATCAGTGTGTCTTACCTTAAGCAGGAAGTGTAGGAGTGAGTGTGTGTGTGTGTGTGTGTGGGGGGGGGGGGGGTATTAGTAGCTAGAGGGGAGATAGAATTGAGTCTGTAGAAATGAGGCAAAAGGTGCCGGAAATAGCCTGCAGCAGTGAACAGGAAGTGAGGGCACCCCACTGTTCTTGTTCTTCTTCTGTGGCTTTACTTCACTATGCAAGTTCTTTCTCTCGTTTCTACCCCTTTTCACGTTTTCCTGTTTGATCGTTCTTTTGCCACCTCACCTACCAGCCTCACATTTTCACTCCATATTTTTGTGTGCAGTGCAATCTAGTTTGTCCTGTCTTATACAATGATTTACCTTTCAACTAGGCTGTAGAAAATACATTGTTTATGCCTTTGTTTTTAGTGTTTTGAGATCATCCAGTCTTTATGTCCAGTGTTATTTTCTCATTTGCTGTGTGTTTGAATGGAGCTTCACTACCAGAACATCTGTAACATCTTTGTCTGTAAGCCAAAAGGACTGTCATGTGTATCTTGGCACATGGGTAGATCTCTTTGACCTCCATGCTAGGTACAGTTTAGAAACATAATTATTATGCTACTAAAAGGCCCCAAGATAATGTCTCCACTATAATCTCCTTGATTATTAACCAAGGTTAATGCTAATCTTCAGTTATAAGGTTTATGAGATTGTGTGTGTGTGTGTGTGTGTGTGTGTGTGTGTGTGTGTGTGTGTGTGTGTGTGTGTATGAGATTGTGTGTGTGTTTTTTTTGCTAGTCTGCTTTCTCATTGTGTCTTGAGTGATTGATTGATTGATTCACATGATTGATGGCTGATTCTGATTTATTATAAATCATGTTTGATAAACTGCTGATAATATATTGGTGTGGTTGATACACAGTTTTGTTTTTGAAACACTGTTGTTTGGTTTGGTGTAGCTTATAGTCAGGAACTTACTGTAGCTACAGTAAACACTGTTTTTGGTGAAAGAGGTTAGACAGGTTAGCTGTCTGTCTTTCTGTCTGTCTGTCTGTCTGTCTGTCTAGAGGAGACAAGTCTCATCTTGGGGTGAGCAGACGGGTGTGTTTCCCAAGGGTGTGGACAGCTGAAGCACCAGCTTTCCTGTGCCACTGTTTGGCTTTTTGAGATTTTCGGAGGATTACAGTCTTGCTGCTCTGACTTCCGTCTCTTGCGCATTCAGTGATGCAAACATTAGAAAGAGAAGTTTCTTTTTTAGACATTCTGCAGTCATAATCGACGGCGTAACAGCACAGCAGGTTCGCCACAACAGTGCTTCGGGATGTCTAGTGGTAGGTTGTACCATAGTACCAAGTGTTGTCATGTAATCTGTGATATTCAGAGCCATAGTGTGGTGTGTGTACGGCGCTGTGATTTCTTTGTGTTTGCTGATGGGTGGAACACCGCCTTTCCCTCACACCCCTTCCCCTCGACCCACGTATTCAAACGCGTCCCGCCCCCAAAGGCACACAGACACACACCACCCTCAAGTGTGCAAACTCATCACACCTTCCCCCCATTCTCAGCTGCCACCACTCCACCCTCCTTGGCACTCACACACACACACACACACACACACACACACACACACACACACACACACACACACACACACACAGCAGACCCGTGAACCTCAGCTGACAGGAAGGGAGAGGTGAGGAGGCTAGCCTGGGTGGGAATGTCTGAGAAGCAAGGAAGAGAGAGAGAGAGAGAGAGAGAGAGAGAGAGAGAGAGAGAGAGGGAGAGGGAGAGAGAGAGAAATGGCATTTCAGAAAGAAAGGAGACGTGTTAGGCAAGAAAAATAGAGGGAGAGACCGGAAGAGAGGAAGAGAGAGAGGGAGAGAGGGAGAGCAACAAAAACCAACCAACCACTGCTGGCTACAACATGAAAGCTCTCGTGAAACAAACATGCCTTAAATAAAAAAGACAATTCTTGAATTAATCCTGTAAAGAGAAACTGTGAAAACAGGCAAATGTACCACAAAACCAGACGCCAGACTGACGAGGAGTGTCTGCATAAACATATTCCAGTCACACCGTACAGAGGGAACTAAAGAGAGAGAGAGAGACAACGAGACGGGAGAGGGGAAAGAGAGGGCGTGAAAATGAATGACATGAGGAGAGTTATCGATTGAAATTGTATAGCAAACTTCAAGTAATAATTAGGCTGTGACAGTGAAATCGAAAGCTTTGTCTCATTTCTATCCGTCTTCCACACCACGTTGGCGTCTCTCTCTCTCTCTCTCTCTCTCTCTCTCTCTCTCTCTCTCTCTCAGTCTTTCTTCTTCTTTCTCTCCCTCTATCTCAGATCTTACCCCACTTGCTCTTGTTATCTGTCTCTAATGAAGCTGGCTGCCTGCTGGGTGACGCTCGACTGATGCAGGCTTGTGTTCGCACCATTTTACCCAACCGCCAAAGAAATTACAGGCTCTCGCAGCGGCCTCCCCTCCCACTCCTTCCCTTCACCATCTCATTCATTCCCCTCATCTCTCCTTTTCTCTTTTCTGAAGAGCTGGAATGATAGATTGTTTTTTTGTTGTGAAGCGCGCCGCTTGGTCTGTAATTTGCCCCAGCCCTTCTTCTCCTCTCAGACATGTTGATTTCCTTTTGTTGTTATCCTCCTCTTCCTTGTTCCTCCTCGTCTCCGACACATCAGTTCCCTCCTGCTAACTTTAAAGCGCTAACGGCTAGTCTTGGCTGCTTACATGTACAGTAATAGGGGTGTGCTTTTTTATCTCATCTCTCTGCTATGTCTGATGAATTGGTTCTTGAACTGCATGTTGCTCTCGTTATATTGCTATATTTGTATTTGGCATACAGGATGTGTGTCAGTTGTCTTGTCTAGTTTTTACAACCCCTGTCATGTGGTTAGGTCATTTGTAATCAGAGTAGCCTTAGTACTGTATTTCTCTTTTCTGAGGACTACACTGAAGCCTTTTGAAGATTGTCGGTGAGGTATCAGTTTGGAGCTCTGCTTCTGCTGTGATGTAACAGGTCTATCTGGAACGGGGTTCTTGAGCTCTGCTTCTGCAATAAGATGAGAACAAATGTTTCTCTTGGCAGGAATTTATTTAAAACTTTGCCGTGTCATATCCACCTAGAGCCATTGACAAACCAAAAGTAGGCTGTTCTCTGTCTTGAGAGCGGCTTTCACCCACATGACTGACCTCAGATATCACAGATGCAGAAGTGTTTTTTTTTCTGTTTTCTGTATTCTCTTTTCACTTCACAATCTGACAACAGTCTGCACCAGCAGACCTTCAGTGCTGTTGTGAAATCACCTGTGTTCCCTGTGTGTGTGTCTGCAAGTGTGTGTGTGTCATGGGAGGCGGGTCGTATGATACGTCTGTCATTGACAGATGACTGTGCGTTGCATGCTTGTATGTTTGTGTGTGTGTGTGTGTGTGTGTGTGTGTGTGTGTGTGTGTGTGTATGTGTGTGTGTGTGTGTGTGTGTGTGTGTGTGTGTGTGTGTGTGTGTGTGTGTGTATATATATATACATATACAAGGGGAGCATATACATAGAATATTGTATACAGAGTAAAGATGCGGTGAGGAGGCTGGCCTTAATGTGTGTGTCAGTATGGTGGAGGTGGTCGCCTTGAATAACTGCATTATCATCTGCCTCATTGCTCTTTGGCCTCCAGGGCCCAGTCATCTGCACACTGATGTCACCTCGGCTAACCCTGCTAACGTGTTTGTGTGTGTGTGTGTGTGTGTGTGTGTGCGTGCGTGCGTGCGTGCGTGCGTGTGTGCGTGTGTGCGTGCGTGCGTGTGCGTGCGTGCGTGCGTGCGTGTGTGTGTGTGTGTGTGTGTGTGTGTGTGTGTGTGTGTGTGTGTGTGTGAGTATGTGTGTTCAGAGTGTGGTTCAAGGGTTACGCCATGCACTGCAGATGATGTCTGCAGAGGATAAGCAAAATCATTGCATCAAAGCTCAGATATTTGTTTTGATGAGAAACTACTTGTGAGGAAACATGCAATTAGCAACTTCTTGCAACTCTGATTCAGTTGCAGTCAATTGCACTCTCACTAAAAACAGAGGTATGAAAAGTAAATCAATTAGCCGTAAATTGAAGCTAAACTGAGATGTGTCTTTTTTTTCTGAGTGATTTTTATTTATATACAGGCATATAGCTGTGTAAAGTATAATTCACTTTTCATGCTCAGCACCCTGTTTTTTCACAGTGGTGTGCATCAGTGATTGGAAATTCTCACAAGGAGGCCCTTAATACGAGAGGAAGGAGCGAGTTTCCTATGCAAACGTGTTTACAACAGGGCCAGGCTGACAGGAAGTGCTAAGAAAAAACAACAGAACGCAGCCTGAAGTGCTTTAGCATGTGTGGCGGTAGCAAATCGTCAGCTAGCCAATCACAATCTGATGAAGACCAACCAACCAGGAAGTGTGGCAAGCTCCCACCCCGCCTCAGCATTTTTTGAAGATAGGAAGCAAAGATAGAAAAGCAGCTAATCATGAGCATGTGATTTCTCACTCTGATCTTACGGCAAGTCATGTTTGCGCCGGTACTTTTAAAATAGATGCAGAAATAGGTAGTGTGCTCAAATTAATATTCTGTTTGCTAATTCAGCTAGTTGGTTTGGTTTGCTTGGTTTCTGTGTTTCAGTAACCACTGACAACTAGCCATTTGTAGCACCTCTTCAGTTTCTCTTGTGTTTTTGTTGTGGTCTCCTGAACACTTAGCTTAGTTGTTACAGACTTGTTTTGTGTCCTCTGTGCTCTCTGTATGCAGTGGCTCTTAAGGAATCTCATTCTGGACAAGGCTAGTCTTGCCCCAAAATGTCTGCCTTTGTTGCAGTCGTCAAGGAGGAATGCTGGCGTGGCCATAACCCCTTATAGGGCCCTCTTTGTCCTTTAGTGCCACAGCAAATAAGGGATAGAAAGCAAGAGAGAGAGAGAGAGAGAGAGAGAGAGAGAGAGAGAGAGAGCAGAAGAGGGGAGGAGAGGCTCTGGCTGAAGAGGT
This sequence comes from Sardinella longiceps, assembly GCA_027497455.2. Taxonomy (NCBI): domain Eukaryota; kingdom Metazoa; phylum Chordata; class Actinopteri; order Clupeiformes; family Clupeidae; genus Sardinella; species Sardinella longiceps. Next base: position 29,720,643 of record JAODXP020000015.1, on the reverse strand, counting down.
CCTCTCAAATAAAAATAAGATCAAAGCTATTAGTGTGCTTGTTTTTTAGGTCCCTTGTTTGCGTGCACGAAGAGGCTCTCATTAGGCCAGCCACTTTGGGTAGGGCTGTTTCAGGTGCTGTTCACAACACCGCACCGAACATGCAGATGCACTCTCCACTGTTATACATGCACACATGCACAACCATGTGCATGCATATGCACACACACTCTCTCTCTCTCACACACACACACACACACACACACACACACACACACACACACACACACACACACACACACACACAGAGATGCATCTTTGTTATATTCCTGTTTAGAGAGGCATCAGAGAGACTGGTCTGTTTGTCTTATTTTCCCTGACAGGCCTGCACAAAACACTTTCTCCAGAGAGCCTCTGTGTGTCTTTCCATTAGCCATCCTCACACTTGCTTTACTTAGGCTACTCTCTTTTCCTTTGTCTTTTGCTAACACATAAACTCATTCATTCTCTCTCTCTCTCTCTCTCTCTCTCTCTCTCTCTCTCTCTCTCTCTCTCTCTCTCTCTCTCTCTGTCTCTTGTGGCCGCCTACCTCTGGAACTTCCATTTTTGTCTTCCGGCATTTTCTCTCCTTCCTCCCTCCCTCTATCGCTCCCTGTCGTTCCCTCATGCTTTGAATCTCGTAATCCTCCACTCGTCTCGCGCCACCACCACTTACTCTTGTCTTCTTCTCCTCATGCTCATCAATCTATGGTGGCCACAGATTTATTTACCGTCATTGGTCTGGCCCAGACCTGGGCAAAACGAACCAAAACAACAGCTGGAGAGGAACAGGCCCCTGTGTAATTGTGGGATTGCTGAAATAGGGGCCCGTGAGGGAAGAAAGAGGGCGTCGAGAAACAGGAACTACTTTTTCTCTTCCTCTTAGTCGCTGGAGTCCCCGCACTGTGTGTGGTCACGCGTGTCCTTTTTTTTTCTCAGCCTTCGAGTAAACACCACTGTTAACTCAAGCCTTCATTACTTTAGTAAGTAAGAGTGAGAGCTGCTTTTCTTGGTAATCTGTTACTAAGAAAAGTAAAAGAAAAAAAGCAACATAGATGTCTAGATCACATTAAGAACCAATTTCTGCTTTAAAGATACTATTCTGTTCAGCCATATTAATGATTGGCATACTCCTAACCTCACTGAGGTCACATGGTGTGTTACACTGCACGCATCTTCACGCATCCATCTGAAACTGACACCGTTGGGAGGGATTTCAGGAACGAACTTGAAACGGACGAACCTATCACAAACCGCTATTCTGTTTTGGTGAGGTTATACGGCTACTGCACCATACAAACCCTCTGTGGCCGTGTAGAAGAGACAAAGATAAATCAGATTGGGTGTCCTGACCCTTTGACCAGTCTGTCTGCAGGGAGACAGACCGCTAGGCCTGAGTCACTAGTCATCGTTATAAGGGAATGAGGAGAGTTACTCTGTCACACCACTGCTCTGGTTTGGCCCAGAGGAATGGAATCACATGGGCACAGAGGCAGTGATGTGTATCAGATGTAGAACTGAGATCACACAGTTATAAACTATTTATACTAAAGTGGTCACTGTAAGTGGTCCCTGGAAGGCCTAATGCTTTTGGCTTCTCAGGGTGTCTTTGTTTCCAGTGCTTTGTCCCTCCACATGGGTCTCATCTCTCCCTGCTCGGCACACTTGACTGCACCTGTATGTGGCACTGCTGATTAGCTGTAGGCAGCTCATTTAGCTCATTATGGGATTTATAATTACACCGACTTCAATCAGATATGCTTACAGTGGGAGGAGGTATTTAAGATATGCAAGGCAGGATTGGGGAGCGCTACAGAAGCAGTATTGAGGGGCCCCACTCATAGGTGTGACACATGTTGTAAAAGCCTTCGGCTTTGCATCCATGGAATGCACACAATCCAAAGCCTTGGTAGACATTCTCAGCCTTACTTAGTACAAGGAGCAATAAGATCACAAGACTTCATTCACCGTAGTTTTAGAGCCATTAGTGAGGCGTGTGTTATGGCTAGGAATAGAGCTCTAACACTGAGGTGGAATGCCTGCCACAGAGATGCACTCACGAGCTCGAACACTCACAATCACCAACACTCACACTAACACTCACTAGCCTTAATAGTCACTCTCTCAGGCGGACAGGTCACTCTAGAAGTCCTCTGGTCAGCGCCCACACTTGAGAACTCTTTGGATGAACTCTCCCGCCAGAGATACCTTTCAGACAAATCCACACACACTGGAGAATTCTATTGTTGAGTGAACCAATCAAAACTACAGGAGAACCACTAGCCGGGATTGCATTGACACTTCACTTCAAAATAGAAATGAAACATTTTCTCAATCAGAATAGAAAAATACCCTGATATGAATAGAATTTCTGATCCGATCAAAATCTTAATTGGAATAGAAGAGGTGGTTTATTGGTTAATCAGTGTGTGTATCAGTGGGAACCCAGACTAGTAAAGCTTCTCTGGTCACCAGAGGGATCTAGTGCTGGTATTCTCTGGAGGCACATGTGTTCACACTGGAGACTTGCTGGACAGGAAACATTTATTAATAGCCTGCAGTGTTATCACCAAATAACAAGTCATGAAGTCAGTCTCGATCTCTTTTTTTAAAGCATTTATTCGTTGGTTTTAAGAGATGCTATCACAACGTTTGGTGGGAAAGTCATTTTAAGCATACTGTCATTTTAAGTCAATACATCGTTTCAATACACAGCGTTCTCACCACATTACTAGTAATGATTATCATTATTCTTTTATATATTGATAAAGCCATCGTCCTTTATGGTTTTCAAATAGTGATCCTCACAACACGGTTTATTAGTGATAGTGTTACAGGTCCAATTACAGTAAATTTTATGCAAGATTATGCAAGATTGTGCAGTTAACATGAAGCCAAACCCTTGTTTGGCTAAATAAATGGGTAGAAGGTTGTTTTAAGGACACCCCTAGGGCTCTTGATTCCACTCCTTGTTCTCCCTGTTAAGGGTAATAGGGCCGACAGAAGCACCGTGCTAGCGGTTGTCATGGCAACCGCTGTATTTGTGGGGAGCCGTGTGATTGGCCTAGGTCACCTTGGGGGCATGCAGACATGTGTGGCGGGCGGGCGGCGGTGACCCTCTTTCCTGTGCCTCACTGAGCCTGAGCCCCAATCAGCAATGGAGGTGCCGTTGCCACGGACACTGTGGCATCAGCGTAGGGGTTTGGTGACCATAGCGACGCAGTGACTCCAGGGCCATGTCCTGGTTTTTAAAATTTGTCTGCACACACACACACACACACACACACACACACACACACACACACACACACACACACACACACACACACACATGCACACATACACACACTTTCATACACACACAGCCCTGCAGACAATAAAAACTGTGCTTTCAACATTCAATTGACTACCCATGGAGTTCAATCACATAGGCACATGCACACCAACCAAGCAGACAAAGAAAGTAACTTTAAAACAGTTTCTCCCATCCACACACAGCAGCTATTTGAATTCTCCAAACACTGTCACATTGCTTTTCCAGTTCACCACACACACACACACACACACACACACACACACACACACACACACACACACACACACACACACACACACACACACACACACACACACACACACACACACACACACACATACACACGCACACACACACACACACACACACACACACACACACACACACACACACACACACACATACACACACACACACACACACACACACACACACACACACACACACACACACACACAGATCCCAGAGCCTCCTGAGAAGAGATCAGACACATTCTGCCAACCAGTTGGTTGCAGCATCTCCGCTCCTCTACTCTCAGCACAGATTAAGGCAGCAGGTTGATACCTTTCTGGATTACCATTTGGAGATTAAGAATGCAGCTCTTGCTGCTCAAAACAAACATCATGGAGCAGGCAACTTCCTCACACATCACACACACAAACACAGCAACAGGGTTTTATTTCTTATCTATCTATCTATCTATCTATCTATCTATCTATCTATCTATCTATCTATCTATCTATCTGTCTGCCTGTCTTTCTGTCTGTCTGTCTGTGATAGTGATACCCTTTGACTCTCATTCGTTCTCTCTCTCTCTCTCTCTCTCTCTCTCTCTCTCTCTCTCTCTCTCTCTCTCTCTCTCTCTCTCTCCATTTCTCTTCCCCTTTCCCCTATTCCCCTGTCCCTCCTCTGTTTCCATGGGTTTGGCTCCCTTTCAGTTTCATTCAAATTCTCTGTGAGTCTCACACCCTGACAAACTCCCTGCCTCCACTTCTGCCTGCTGCTTTCCCACCTTCCTCATCTTGCTTTCTTTTCGCTAGCCTTATATTATGTTTACTTTGCCTTTGTCATTCTGTTCTCTCTCTCTCTCTCTCTCTCTCTCTCTCTCTCTCTCTCTCTCTCTCTCTCTCTCACCTCAACTGTTTATTTCTCTCAATAGTCTTTCCTAGAACGCCATACTGTAATACAGTTGAAAGACAGTCAATGAACTGCCTGCATGAAGTTGGATCACAGAGGATCAGAGAGGGAGTGACATACTGTATTTACCCGTGGCTCAGTGCTGCCTCCTGGGCTTACGCTGGAGCTGAGAGAGGGGGAGAGTGGAGCTCTTCTGGGCATTCATTATGCAGGGGAGATGAGTTTGCCCTTGGCTTCAGTTCTGTCCAATCCAACTCTCAGTGCCCTGTGGGTGAGGAGGACTATTCATGGTCTCCTGTCACCTGCTCTGCCATTCTGTGTGTGTGTGTGTGTGTGTGTGTGTGTGTGTGTGTGTGTGTCTGTGTGTGTGTGTGTGTGTGTGTTTGTGCGTGTGTGTGTGTGTGTGTTTACATCCATAAATACACAGGTGTTTTTCTCAAAGAGATTATGAAGAAGAGAAGGCATGTATGAGAGTGAGAGAGAGAGAGAGAGAGACAGAGAGAACAAGCAATATCAAGAGTGAACATAAAATTATGCATAGGCATGCACTTGTGCTTAAAGCTGGATCCATATGGCTCAGGGTCTTTATGGATCAATGTGTGTGGTGTGTGTGTGTGTGTGTGTGTGTGTGTGTGTGTGTGTGTGTGTGTGTGTGTGTGTGTGTGTGTGTGTGTGTGTGTGTGTGTGTGTGTGTGTGTGTGTGTTTATGTGCATATTTCTGTGTGTTTTGAGTGCATGTGGTAAGGGTGTGGCAGTGTACATCAGTATGCATATGCGGGTGCCTGTGCCAGTATTTTAGGCTGAGTGTGTATATTTCTCTTTATGTGTGTTAGATACTTTTGTGTGTGTGTGTGTGTGTGTGTGTGTGTGTGTGTGTGTGTGTGTGTGTGTGTGTGTGTGTGTGTGTGTGTGTGTGTACTCTGTTTATAGGTGTGTATATTTGTATTAGTGTACACATTCATACTGTATATCATCAGCTATTAGTGCATTTTGCTTCTGCAGTTTGATTATGCAGTATGATGGCATGTTCAGTGGGAACAATGCCTCCAACCCACACACACACGCACACACACACACACACACACACACACACACACACACACACACACACACACACACACACACACACACACACACACACACAGGTAGTCTGTCTCTCTGTCTCTCTCACCCCCTCCCTTTCAGACAGGCAAGCACTATTTCCCTTTATTCCTCTTTGAGGAGCTGCAGCGCTGCGTTCCAATTGGTGCGACAGCCTCTGCGAGCCCCCAATGGGGGAGGCCGCTGACGTCAGCACACCTCAGTAGGTCAGCCAAGAAGGAGGGATACAGAGGAGGAGAGAGGGAGGGAGTGAGGGAGAGAGAGAGAGAGAGAGAGAGAGAGAGAGAGAGAGAGAGAGAGAGAGGGGGGCGAGGACACTGCAGCACTCTAACTACACCCCCCACCCCCACAGCACTCTCACACACCGTGTGCGTGAACACACACACACACACACACACACACACACACACACACTCCATTTTTCAGTTTTCTTTCTTTTTCCCTCCCTCCATTCTGTATTCTGTCTTTCCCGGAAGGAGGGTACAGGGAGAAGAGAAGAGATGAGAGGACACAGATGCTGCCCTCCTGCAGTGCTCTTCTTGACTGTGCTGCAGAGCACATTTCCACTAAAAGAGAAAGAGAGAGAGTGTGTGTGTGTGTGTGTGTGTGTGTGTGTGTGTGTGTGTGTGTGTGTGTGTGTGTGTGTGTGTGTGTGTAAGGGAGAAAGACATAGAGACAGAGAGATGCATCTTGCATATGTGTAGAATGTATGTATGATTTATGTATTCTTTATCATTGATCATTCTCTGTTATAGCAGTGGGTGCACCATGTTGTCTATTCAAACACACACACACACACACACACACACACACACACACACACACACACACACACACACACACACACACACACACATAAAGATGGATGCTGCAGCAGGCAGTGGGTGTGTGTTTGTTTTGGATGCCTGTGTCTGTAGGGGAGCTGTGCAGAGGGCTTGTTGTTTATGAGCGGGCCAATCGATGGCTGTAGAGTGAGATCGTCTGGCCGGCTCCATTCATCACCATATTCCATGCCTCTGAAAAGAAATACCTCAAAAGCACCACCCATCACCCCACCCTTAGGCTCACCGCCCTGGCCCCGGATACTCCTCTCTCTCTCTCTCTCTCTCTCTCTCTCTCTCTCTCTCTCTCTCTCTCTCTCTCTCTCTCTCTCTCTCTCTCTCTCACACACACACACACACACTCACTCACTCTTTCCCAATCTACTCTGTCCCTCCCTCTTTCCCTCTTTTGCATACACCTTTTGTGCACACTGCATCTATCTATCTATCTATCTATCTATCTATCTATCTATCTATCTATCTATCTATCTATCTATTTATCTATCTATCTATCTATCTATCTATCTATCTATCTATCTACAGTATCTATCTATCTATCTGTCTATTACACTATACTGTATGTGTTGTGTGTGTGATGTATGTACTGTATGCATGTGTGTATGTTTGTTTGTTGCAGTAGTGTGTGTGCCTGTGCTATAGTGATTATAGGAGGCACATAAGCAGAGCTAAATGCTTTCTCTACTATCCCTCCATTCTTGCCAACTCTCCTCCATCCTCTCATTTTGTGGCTGCAGCTGGGGAAGACCAGGACTATTTTTATCTCTTTGTCCTTCCCTCCTCCCTTTTCTAGCACCTCTTCAATCTCTCTCTCTCTCTCTCTCTCTCTCTCTCTCTCTCTCTCTCTCTCTCTCTCTCTCTCTCTCTCTCCCTCTCTCCTTCTCCCTTTCTTTTTTCTTTCTCTCGTTCTTGTGCTTTCTCAATAGAATTTTCCTCACACATTCACACACAAACACACTTGGTAATATAGAGACTGTAAAGAAACACTGTGTGTGCGTGTGTGTGTGTGTGTGTGTGTGTGTGTGTGTGTGTGTGTGTGTGTGTGTGTGTGTGTGTGTGTGTGTGTGTGTGTGTGTGTGTGTGTGTGTTCTCCGACCTTCCCTCTCCGTGTGTGTGCTTGAGGCGTTATACATGTACAATAAGAACTCTCCTCGACCTTTAGCCACATTTGGATGGGAAAGGAAATTTGTGGTTGTCATAACACCAGGCATAACTGCATTGCATCTAAACACTCGCCAGTTTCTCTTGCAGTCTAGAGAGTGAAACCTTCCAGTGCAAGACACACCCCTTCATCCAACCTCACAATAATGCTGTAAGAATTCTCAGTCTATTTCTTAAACCTTATTTGAACATAACTAAAGGGTAGACACTATGTGCACTGTTACATGTAAATAGCTTAGGGGTTTGATAATGAGCATACAATACGATATATTACAGCAAGTCTGCTACATAAATAAATATGCAATATAATTATGTAAAAATGTAAATTTAATGTCACGTTGCGGAGAGGGAGTCTTTCATCATTTCAAGCAACTTTGATTGCCTCCCTGCTGTACCTTAGGCTCATGTTGAATAAAGCAGACAAGGCTGCATGGCTGAGCTTATGCAACTGTAACGGTGGGTGAAGGAGGCTTTGAGTGATGTCTGTAATAACAGCTTGAGCAGTGCCAGTGCTGACCATGGGAGGAGGAGATATTATGGAGAGACTGATGGATGCGACAGACAAAGAGCGCAATGCGTTGTGTGTCCATGAGGTGTGAGGAGGGTCTCAATATTAAACTTGAATGACAGATGGATGTGATAGCGGTGGGAGAGATTGATGACTGAGTCTGGTGCTGGCGGTATCGTATGTGAGGTGTGGAATAGGGAGAGTATGAACAGGTGTTCCTGGTGTAGCTGGAGACAGCATGCAGTCACTATTTGCCAGATGGTGCTGACTGGTAGTTTTCTAACTTCATAGTTTTATTTATTTATTTATTTACCGGTAGTCTTTTTGTAACTTTGTAATATTGCAGCAATAACTCAAAAGATTGAATCAATTTCAAAGGCAATTGAATTCAAATCTTGTAGATTGAGATTATTTGAAGTTGTGTATCTGTCACAAACAGTACTGTGTCAAGCTTTTGAGACAAGCGTGACTCACAGGAGACTTTTCATTACTTTGCTGTCCCTTCCCATCACTCTCCCTGTCACTCCGGAGCGAAACAGCGGTGATTGATTCCTCCCATGATGCTTTTGGCCTAGCCCAGTCATTGACCGTAGGGCCCACTAAAAGCTGGCCCTGATCAATGACTTCCACGAGAGTCAGTCTATTTGCACCCTGAAGCACTGGGCCATTCATGGATTTCCTTTATTTATTTATTTATTTTGGCTCTGTCATCATGACACTAAGCCCTATAGGGCCCAGTCGGAATTGTTCTGTTCCTACCCAGCCGACCAATGAGAGCGCATGGATATGCTTGTGGTCTCATTTGTTTCCTGAATATGTGTGTCTGTGCAATTTAGGTGAAGCTGAAGGTAGTGTAAACAAGATGGAGCAGTAATTGCCTGAAGCTGCGCTTGTATTGTCTGTTGTATTCGTCTGAAAGCTCAGCCAGGGATGTGTGTGTGTGTGTGTGTGTGTGTGTGTGTGTGTGTGTGTGTGTGTGTGTGTGTGTGTGTGTGTAGGGGGGTGGGTACTTGTGACAGCTGAAGGACACAGAGCCCCAGTGGTTTCTGCCTTGTTTTTTATCTCTCCTCTTCCCAGTAGGATTTATTAGATTTGATAAATATTATTTTTCTTGGAAGAGACATTTGGGGGTGCTGTGCTGGTGTACATGATAAAATAATAATATGATCTGAAAGGCTTTGTGGTTATTAAAGAATGAATAGAGATATGGGCTTCTTGTTGGTTTTGTTTTGATTTAAAATGATTAAAAATATCCCGGCTCAGTGCTTAATATTCACGTCTCTAGACTCTGAAGCCCTGTGCTAACAGGCTAAAGCCTGCTGTCGATTAGTGGTGGAATCCCACCCAGAGGTGACACCAGGGCCACCGAAACTCACCTGTTTATGCCTCAGATATGATCAGAGCTGCTAATTTCATCAGCCCCATGTGTTGTGTCTTAAGGTTGCATTACTAAATTAGCCAAACAGAGGAGGAAAACACAACTTCAGATAGAAGCTCATTGTTCAATGTCTTGTGTGTAAAAGGAGGAGAGGCACAAGTTTGCCTCTAAGAAGAAGCTCTTTGTCTCTGTGAAGTGCACACTCCTCGCACTTAAA
>JAODXP020000015.1:29693468-29703468 GCA_027497455.2 Sardinella longiceps | reverse complement strand
TAGATGGGTGGAGAGGATGAGGAGTAGACATAGGCTACTGTATATAGTATAGGAGTAATATTATGTAGGAGGAGTTAGATACTGTATGTATGTACAGTGAAATAACTGGTCTTATGTGCTTCTGCCAGTTTCAACAGATTTAGCCCCTTGAATTCAATTCAATTCAAGCAAGCTTTATTGGCATGACAGACGTTTTTACATTGCCAAAGCAGAGCTTTCTCTCTCTCTCTCTCATACTCACTCACACGCATGCGTGCGCACACACACACACACACACACACACACACACACACACACACACACACACACACACACACACACACACACATGCACACACACATTCAAACAAACACATACACACACACACACATACTCACACAAAAGTAGTGACAGATAAGAAGATGACTATGGAGAGTGGGGGGAAGAATAAGTGAGATTTACAGTAATTAAAAATTGGCAACAGGAGACTTGAGTTCATCTGTTGGTCAATGTGAGGGGAATCCTACCCATGGAAAGAATAGGGAGAGAGATAGAATAGGGAGAGAAAGAGAATAGAGAGAGAGAGAGAGAGAGAGAGAGAGAGACAGAGAGAGTATGTGTGTGTATGTAGTGTGTGTGTGTGTGAGTGTGTGTGTGTGTGTGTGTGTGTGTGTGTGTGTGTGTGTGTGTGTGTGTGTGTGTGTGTGTGTGTGTGTGTGTGTGTGTATGTGAATATTATCAGTGTATCCTCCCACAACTACATAGTTACAGCACCCACACCAGGAGCCCACCTCCTGTATCTCTCCTCACTGTTCACTGCCACAAAGCTATCAAAGCACTAGTAGAGGTAAGAAATAAAAGAACATATTGTTGAGTGAAAGAAGCACTGGTGAAGCCAAATGTTGTCCAGCAAAGGCATCAGGTGGGAAGGGAATCACTGGAGCTTAAGGGTGGCTGCTACTGTACTCACTCCCAGGCAACTGAGCCAACCACGTTTGACATGAAACCATATCCTTAGAGCACCCCAGAAATAGTATGGGATGTAAGTCAATGATTCTAGTGTGTGTGTGTGTGTGTGTGTGTGTGTGTGTGTGTGTGTGTGTGTGTGTGTGTGTCAGTGCGGATGTGTGCACATTGAAGGGAGGAAAGTGTCCAAAAGGAAAAGCGCATAAGAGGGTTATAAAAAATGAATGCTCTGTCAGGCGTATTACAGTAAAGGCAGATCCAGTCTCACCCAGCACTCCAGCACCTTCACAAGGCTATGAGACAGTGTGCACACTGCCAGCCCTGGAAAACAGGGCATGTGCTCAGCTCACACTGAAGCTCCCTCGCTCAATCACACACACACACACACACACACACACACACACACACACACACACACACACACACACACACACACACACACACACACAGAGAGAGAGAGAGAGAGAGAGATAGATAGAGAGACATGCTTACAGTACATATACAGTCTCATTGTCACATATCATCTTGCACACTCACGTTATTGGAAACACATAAATTATCCTTTTCTGTATGTCTTCACACACTTGCTGAGTTTTCTGACATTTCTTTGATCAAAAGAGGAATCTGGAAGAGCGACAATTAGGTGTGACTTTTACTCTGGTCAGCACATGTCCATGGCCGGGCCCTGTCTGAGGCAGTGTGTGTGTGGGTGTCGGCCATTATCCCCACTGCAGCATAATGCCAGCTCTGTCTGTGTAATTGACCCATCTTCTTCCGGAAGCTTCTTCTCCGTCTCCTTCCACCCACTGTGAACAAGATGCACATTGTGCCAGAGGGGTTTCTCTCTCTCTCTTTCTCTTTCTCTCTCTCTCTCTGTCTCTCTCCCACTCTCTCTCTCTCTCTCTCTCTCTCTCTCTCTCTCTCTCTCTCTCTCTCTCTCTCTCTCTCTCTCTCTCTGTGTGTGTGTGTTGCCAGAGTTAGGCTTCAGGGGAGTACTATGTATTGTGCACCTGTGATGCCAAATATGAAACTAATGATGGCAGAGTTTTCTAGCTAAATATGAATCTTGTTTGAAGGACACACAGCGATATTGTCTGCAGCTCAGATCCAGGCATCCACTGCAGTGCTCACCAGTCTTGGAGAAGTATTTGTCTTAGTGTCTAGAAAAGCAGTGACTCAACAATGCGACAGAGAGGAAGAGCACCCCTCAGCACTACTATGATTTTTTGGGAGAAATAATATGAATTTCTTACTGCAGTGATGTCATATCCTGTCATCTACATTTTGGGAACACAAAATGTAGTCAGTGCATTGTGCTGCATTTTTTCTTTTTACAAACCCCTCATCTGCCCTTTGTGAACTCTGAACTTTGACCTTTAACCCTCTCTGCAGGTGTTTACCACATACTCCAACGAGGACTACGACAGGCGCAACGATGACGTGGATCCCATGGCGGCGTCGGCGGAGTACGAGTTGGAGAAGCGCGTGGAGAGGCTGGACCTGTTCCCAGTGGAGCTCGAGAAAGGTACTTTACGTCCTGGAAACACAAACCAAACAAACAACACTTGAAACATCTTTCATATCTGCACCATAAAAAGCCGTATGAGACTCAATTTTGCTTTCACAAAAGTGGGTGTAAGTAACACACTTGTGTTTACTATGCCAGAATACGGTATAGACATTCATGATTCACAGTTTAATTTGTATCTAATATGTGTAATATATGCCACTCTGCCCTCAGATGGTGATGGCCTGGGCATCAGTATCATTGGCATGGGCGCTGGCGCAGACATGGGCCTGGAGAAACTGGGCATCTTCGTCAAGACCGTCACAGAAGGTGGCGCCGCTCACAGAGATGGCAGGTGGGCTCAGTGCACATGCATATTTATAGCCATATTCATATTCATATTTAGATTCATATTCATATTTGTATTTGTATTCACATTATGATCTGTGGCTGTAGTGGCAGAGGAGTTCATATCGGCATATTTGCTGATATTTGACATGGTTCACTAACCTACTGTTAATCGCCCCTCAGCCAAACATTGATTGAAGTTGAACTCGCATTGACAGCAACCCCGCGGCTCATCAATGTCAGTTTTAATGCGTCTAATGGCTCTGTCCAATCAGACCTGCCACTGCGGTATGACAGGGTGAGATGTCAACAACAACAACACCAACAACAACAGCAACATTTTGCGGGCGGTGCTGCAGGCAGTCACTGGCACTGCGGAAGACCCCGGTGTTCTGAAAGGCAGCTGTAATCCCCACTGCGGCTGCACTGACACTCCCAGTGTGAATGCCTCGGGGTCTGGGGGTGGATGGGTGGATGGAATGATGGGGCTTCATCTAGAGAAAAGGAAAGGGATGAGAGGGGATTGGATGGGATTTAGGCGGGGGTCCTCTATCCTGTTACTGCGCGCTGCCCAGTCCGGTCCAGACACATAGCAATCACTGAGAGGAATTAGGAGATGCATACAGTCCACTACAGTAGGGGCATTTACATTAGTCTGCCAAAGAGATTTGCTGATTTTTTTTCCCTTTTGTAGGGCAGTAAATGTCAGGGAAGGTCAGTTGCTTTGTGTGTGGAGCTGAGCTGGTACTGCAGGCAGCCATAAAGCACCAAGACTGGGCCACAACTCTCCTCCTTGCTGCATTAGCGTATGGTTCCTGTGTCATATAGCAGAATATCTGAGTTCACTTCTAACTGCCATTAACTGATTGCAAATCTCCTCTGGCACTTGGCATAAACTATTCAGGAGTGTGTGGGAGGAGTGTGTGTGTGTGTGTGTGTGTGTGTGTGTGTGTGTGTGTGTGTGTGTGTGTGTGTGTGTGTGTGTGTGTGTGTGTGTGTGTGAAGGGGGTAGGGGGTTGGGGGTGAGGGGGCTGTAGGGGGTGCGCAATCATTCATGTCATTTGCATCAGGGACTCTCCAGCTAACAGATTCTCAAAGTCAAACGGCCTTTAACGGTTTTATGGGTGCCTGGAAGGATTTCTGCAGTTTGATGCTGCTGACAGCAGTGCTAATCTTTCACTGTGGTGGAGATGGCACTTTAATGGCACTTTTCCAGATACCCTAACAATTATTATACTTGTAGATGCATTTTGTTATTAACTGCATCTATTTTGTGGCCTAAAAGTTTTCCAAGCAGTAATATGTTTGAGAAAAGCCCCACACAGTCCCACACAAGGCCAGTCACAGCTGTGTGTGTCACAGGGCTGCTGACCCCAGATCAGAGGGACATTAGAGACCGATGGAGGGAGATGGTCTCAGGTGTGGCTTAGCTCTACACCCATAATGATGTCAAATCCACAGCCTACTGCACTGACTCAATCTGCAATTTGACATGGTGCTTTTTAGAAATGTTGACTGGGATTATAGGAAGTATGTATGGGGACTTAGGTGGGTCTTATATTATTCAGGACAGATAAGAATCATGAATGTTTTTGACAGGACTTATGGGTCTGATTTCTAACCCTGGTCAAGATCCACGCAGTCTTGATCGAGTGAATGCATCTGATCCACTGAAGAACTAACCATTGTGTGTATCTTTATGTGTGTGTGTGTGTGTGTCTTTGTTCTCTGCAGGATCCAGGTAAATGACCTCATAGTGGAGGTGGACGGCACCAGCCTGGTGGGCGTCACCCAGAGCTTTGCTGCCTCAGTCCTGAGGAACACCAGTGGCACTGTCAAGTAAGGATGCAACACACACACACACACACACACACACACACACACACACCCACACACACACACACACACACACACACACACACACACACACACACACACACACACACACTCACCTACCTGTATGGACAGACAATACTCACAAACACTACACCCACACATACCCATCCAGTACATAGACATACACATAGACACACACACACACTCTTACCAGATCCGTATACAGAGATATATACGGCTCTGACTCTTACAGTACCTTTAACACACTGCCATATATTCTTGTGATACTCATTACAGTTAGCAATAGGCCTGTGTCCAGTGATAATACTGTATTTGTACTAAAGGTCTTAATGTTAAGTGTGATTACACTTCCCATAGTATACAAAGGTCTGACAGTGAGCACACCGGCCATAGTCTTGAAAATCAGCCTCCTTTGTCCCCGGCTGTGATGGTGTGCTGGATAAGACTGCAGTGATGAGTGTCATGGAGAATGTTGGCAGAGAGCTGCGTTCTGGCACAGGCTAAGGAAGATCATGTAACAACTCGACTGATAGTGACGCATGAGGCCTGACATAAACAAATTGCACTCACTGCAGAGAACTGCGGTAGGGGTCGACACAACTTGTACAAGTCTTATGTCACCATCAGTCAGGGTGTTTTGATAAGAAGATAACGGTAGGTTGGGTGGTGCACAGATCGGTTTTGTTTAAATCAACACAAGGATAGATTGATATCTGTTCCCCTTGACACTCTAAGATGGTATCCAGTCAGTCAAAATGCAACTGAAGAATCACAATCTCACCTTATCAACAATGTTACAGTACGGTATCACACATCCCAGGTGCTCTCTGGCAATGGTAGACTTCATCCACCACATCGTAAGTCAGCGTAGCTTTAGAAGACATTTGAAGCTACTGTTTCAGGGTAAGAGGAGTGCATAGTGTTATTTGAAAGTGGAGCTTTAGAGATTGTGTGTGTGTCTGGTTTGCAGATAGGAGACGTGCACTGGCAAGCACAGGAGTGGAAAGTGGAAAGCTCCGCTGCCTTTTGCGTGGGAGGGTACAAGCAAACACAATACAGTCAGTTACTGCAGAGAGCCAGCAGCAGCAGCAGCAGCAGTAGCAGCAGTCATGGAACCAAACACAGAGACTTTCAAATCTGCTGTGGAAATATTCAAATGCACCAGCAGCAGGCAGGCAGGCGCTGCCAGACGCTTATCAGCATCCCTAAGCATCTCTATAAATCAGCATCCCATGTCCTTTTCACCCCACATTAGCCATGCATCTCTCTCTCCTCCTCTATCCTTTCTTCTCTTCTCCTCTTTTTTTCTCTCACTGTTTCTTTCACCTGTAATCTTTCTTTCCTCTGAATGTTCCCTCTCTCTCACCCACCCCCTCCCATCTCTGCTTTTCTCTCCCCTCCATCATCCCCTCACTTCCCCCTTTTTCAGCTCTCTTTTCTTCCTCTCCTTCTCTCCTCTTCACTCCCATCATCCTTTCATTTCCTCAGGCATGGCTGGGTGCTCTGACACCAGTTAGAGCTGCAGTGGGGATCTTCACTGTTCCTCAGATCACAGCAATGGACAGATAGAGCCTCCCATGAATAAATTCAGCCTAGAGAGAAAGAGGGGAGAGAGTGAGAGAGGGAGGGGGTGGCCATGAGAAGGGGCTGGAGAGGTTATTGATTGACAGAAAGGGAAAAAAAGGAATGTGAAGGCATGCAAGAAAAGCATTACTACTAGTAAGGTATTCAGAGAGACTGCAATATGGGAAATCTTACTCGACGCAGAGAGAGGGACAAATACTGTTCTAAATTGCTTTAATTGTTTTATAGTTTTCAGTGTAGCATTAGCATTCAGGCAGTGACTAGCAGAGAGATGCTAGCAAGATACAGTGACAACTATTTGACCAGCTTGCCTCTCAATGTCATTTATTTCTCCCATTTTACTGTGTGGTGGTAAACAATGTTGTCTATAGACTTAGTTTTAAAGGGTTAAGGATACTAAAATTAACACTAAAAGTAAAGACCTTTACTTTGTACAGTGTATTAATTTGGCAATGTAAAGGCAGTTCAGAAGTCTAAAAACCCATGTTAACCTTTACTGCACACAATACAGTAGAAGAAGCTGGAACTTATTTCAAGCTGACTGCTGTTTTCATATGGGTATGGTTGCCTATTGTAAGTGTACGTGTTGAATATAAATATGTAGAGGTAGCCAGAGGTCAGGTTTTTCCAGAGGGCAAAAGGAAGAGGGAGCACAGAGGCAGGTTTCTTTCATGCTTTAGTGGAGCATGTTGTTAAGAAATACATGTATGAATATTTAGTGGTTGACACTCCTGACACTCAAACACAGACTGATTGCTGACTGGTAAGCACAATGCTGTTTGGTGTTGAGATTATTAGTTGACAGCTGCATTCTTGGCACAATCTATGATGTAGGGATTCACAGGTTTTAGTTATTGTACATAACACTCTTTCAATGCATGTATTCACACTTCAGTGAAATGCATTTGATTGCACTTTCGATCCATTGCAATGCTATTACAAAACAGTTTACAGCTATGGCATTTTAAAGTTATGTTTTAAATATAGTTCATTGGATTTACATATTTTACAATATCACTTTCCTTCTCTATGTATTAGGTAGTACTTTCTGTATATAGTCACATTTAAAATCCAAGCAAAGAAATACTGATAAGGACATCACATTTGGCCTTATGACTCCTTTTCAGTTTCTGTTCCCAAAGAGTTCCTTAGGTTCAGTTTGCAATACATGCTACTGAACATACAGTATGCTTATGGTCCCATTATGTCATGCCTGCACTGTCTTTCATTACGTCTGAAGACTGACCTGGTTTCTGAGAGAAATCCTCTGGTTATTAATGTTAAAGGCAGGAAAGAGTGGCCTAGTTATCCAGGAGTGACCAGAGGATTTCTGGGTAAAATCCCAGAAGCACTGCTCCACTGGCTCCAGAGTCCTTGAGAAAGGTCACTCACTTCCAGAATTCATATTTAATGGGTTTAACATTTCAATGCAAGGAAGAGTGCTCTCAGAGGGTGATTATAATACTTGACCACCTAAGATTCTTAGACATCATCAGCGTAAGCTGTATTTTATTCATACTGAATACCTGATATCAAAAAAATATAAAAAAAATACTGAGAAATGATGAGACTCTGTTTTCAGCTATCCATTCTCTGTGGAGTTCAAACAGAGCCCCATTTGAATATAAACCACAACAGAGAGGACATTCATACATAATTTAACAGATAATGTATGACATTGGATGAATGTGGTCAACGATCTATGGCGTATTACGGCCAAACTATCAGTGGAGGCCATGTATATTTGTTTTTCTCATGCACACAGACTTTCATGGGTCAGCTAGTTTCCACCAGTGGCAAGCGGCTGCGGTGTTAAAACCACATTCATGGCCGAGTGGCCCGGGGGATGTGGACTCAAATCTGACCTGCCACCATTTCCTGCTCCGTCTCCAACTCTCCCCTACTTTCCCTCTGTCACTCTTCACTGTCCTATCTGAATGAAGCCAAAAAGGCCTCCAAAAATACAACTGTGTCACATCACATGTCCAGGTCTGATTGGTTGTTACTTGTGTGTGCAGATTTATCATTGGCCGAGAGAAGCCGGGCGAGCAGAGCGAGGTGGCCCAGCTGATCCAGCAGACCCTGGAGCAGGAGCGCTGGCAGCGGGAGATGATGGAGCAGCGCTACAGCCAGTACATGGAGCACGATGAGGAGGTGAGCAAGAGGAAGAGGAGGAGGAGGAGGAAGAGGAGAACACCCAGTATATCACACATCACCCTCCTTCTCCCGTTATCCCATATCATCTAACATCACAGAGCATTACCTAGCAACAAACAACACATATCTAACATCAGGCAGTATCACCCAGCAACAAACATCACCCACACATCACTCAACACCCACTAGCACCCAATGTCAGTCAATCTCACAACATCTTAGGAACTTGGGAAGGACATGTAGGATTGTGTTATCGATGGCAGCTGAAGTAAAGGAAACACACACAACTAAAGTTATGCCAGACCTTTTGCCCTGATGTGACGGAGAGTGAGAGACCTCCAAAACCCAAAGAGACATTTTGATCAACAGTTGTTGGTTCCACCTCAGAAAAGAGGGAGATGATAGCTAGGAGTCAAGTTCAATCTCCAATTGGTCATGAAAGCCAGGCTATTGAAAAATAATGGTCTAGAAAGTCAAGCTATATTGACATCCATCTCCTACTGTTTAAGGGTCCTATATACAACATCTGGCACTGCCAGCTATCTGTGTGTGTTGTCGTTATTGCATCCTATTGTTTAGATAGAGGTTGGTATTTGGCTTCTTCTGCATGTTACACATGCTCTAACGGGCAGAAGAGCCTTTGCAGGTAGCAACTGGCATTTGCATTTGTAACTGCTACAAGCCAATAGTGTCAAGCTGTTAAGGCCTCTGTCTTTGTTAAGCCACTGTGGGAAATGGCTTTACTTACAGCACAAGGAAGTTAACATCTATCTTGTGTAGCCTACTGTAACTAATACAGTCATTAGTGTGGAAATATGTAGACTGTTGAGTAGTATTAAAATAAACCTTTTGTTTCTTAAAGGTCCTGCTACCCCTCTGGGTTGCAAGGCCTACATGTTATCTCCCCATCTCTCCCACAATCAGCTTGTCACATTCCTTAGTGTATGCACATACCATAGGGCTGCTGTTTAAACACAGCTTCACACACACAAAGCCCCTTTCAAGGCCAATGTAAAGTTGTTTAATGTAATTTACTTGTTTAATGCATGTCTAAGGCTTTGTTGAAGGGGTCATTGTAAGGTCAACAGCTGGCTTCAAAGATCTTTGCATACGTAGCCTATAGTGACGCACAAGCGCTTAACGTGTTATGTAAACATTTCACCCAGACACAACACACATAGGGCAGAGAGAGAGAGAGAGAGAGAGAGAGAGAGAGAGAGAGAGAGAGAGAGAGAGAGAGAGAGAGAGGTTACTAGTGCATGTTTGTGTGTGTGTGTGTTCATGTTTCACACTATGATGATGATACTTGTTGAACAAGGTCATGGTCTGGTCTTCTAATAGCTTTGCTGTTCCTGCTTTTGTTGGAGTTGTTGGTTTCAAGTTTTTATGGGGAAGCCACGTATGAACGGATTTGTTTTGAAATGCTGAAGGAACAGTATAGAACTATGGTAATTTAATTGGAACTCTAAAACTGCTTGCAATGTCCATTGTTTCCTCTAGGGAGGACATTACTCTTGATCACTCAATATTCTTTTTTAACACCACCAATATATGCTGACTTCTCATTTGAGATACACCTGCTCCTTGTTACATAACACAGTC
>JAODXP020000015.1:29680968-29688468 GCA_027497455.2 Sardinella longiceps | reverse complement strand
GCTCGAGGAGGAGAGGAAGCCCGTGGCCCTGGCCCGTGATCCCAGCTCATCCTTTTTCCTCCAGCTACTTTTCCCCCCAACAGCCGCAGAGAATGAACGAACGAATAAAAGAATGGCAACCTCCCCAAAGAAATGAATAACAGGAAGACAACTGGGAAAAGCAAAGCTACTGTGGAAAGTGGAGATGAAAAAAAGACAAAGAAAACACACACACACATACACACACACACACACACACACACACACACACACACAGCATAAAACAAAAGCAAACTCTGTTGCAATGTCTTCTTGTTCCCATGGTGTTTGTCAGCGTGACAACTCTTCGGTATCCGATGTAACAACTACCAAACCACCCCCTCGAAAAAAAACCATCAGTGATTTCTCGACTCATCAGTTTAAGCTTACCTGTCATCACTTACTGTCTAACCAAATCACGTCATGGGACAAATTGCAAACAGCATCAAAGAGCAGAAGTTACACAGCTACAGTATCATAATAAGCAGAATTTGTCAATGCGCACGACAAGGAAATTCCCAAAATGGCCACCCATGTGTCTCTGGACCTGTCAGTCGGCTGGAGGAATAGGATGACGAGGGAGAGTGTTCCACGTGTACAGAGGGAAATCCCTGCAAGAGGACCAGACTGAGCTTGTATATATTCTTTACATATATTTAAAACAAAAATCTTTTCTAAAAAGCAGTGTGCGAGCCGGGGAACGGATGGTGTGGCTGAGCCAGAAAAAGGTGTTGCTGAAACCTGAAGTATGGTCACACACCATTCTGTTAGAGAAAAAGTATTGTGTGTGGAAGAGGTGAAATGCCACATATGTGAGGACTGGAAGGGAAATTGGTGTGCATTTCATTCTCTTTGCAACAACAAAAAAAAAAAGAAGAAAAAGAAAATGATGCAAACAGGGTTTTGCAAGCTTAACATATTAATGTGTTCCTGTTGTGGGGTTGCTTACTTCTCACTCACAATTTAATGTAGATTTAAAAAAAAAAAAAAAGAAAGGGGTCAGTATCAACAGATGATGATGATGATGATGATGATGATGATGATGATGTGCTTCACTGTATGTGAATTAGGGATCTAGGGTTGTTCTTGAGTCTGCGGCGGCCATGGCAAGAGCTTCTAGGGGGAGACTACACTTCCCATGAGTGCTAGGGTGAAGCTGTGCATAGACATGGAAAAGAAGGTGGATCCACTGTGTGTGTGGCACACAGCACTAATTCTGAACCTCAGAAACCAGTCAGCTGCCTTCTTCCCCCCCACTGTTGCTTCTCTCATTGGCTTGGCATTAAATCCTTTGTATTTGAGCACTCAGTAGAGTGCTGCTCTCATCGCCTCACAATCATGCTTCCTTAGTGCTTTGACTTTCACGACTCAAATCTCAAATTGGCCTCACTTTTGCAAGCATGCTGGCCTCCTTTTTTAAGAAAAAAAAATATATATATATTTTGCCGCAATACAAACCATTTCACCTCATCATCATTATTATTATTAATGCTGATAGAAGTCATTTCACTTTTAGACTTTCCCAGTTACTGTCTTCTATAGTAACTGTCATGATCTCAGCCCACCAGGCCCATACTGAATCTGTGTAAGGGACCAAGGTCCTCACTAAAAGTCTTAATGGTCTCTGGTAGGTGCTTGGGATTGTCCATGGTCCCTCTGCAGTCCCTTCTCCCATTCCCTCTCCCTGAACCTACTGCTTTGGGTGTCTGCTCTTAAACTCCCAGTGCTTAAGCTTTAGCTTCTGTTGGTAGGCATTAGATTAAGCAGTTTTGTGAGGACATACAATAATTATGTAACAAATGCAAATGCACACACAAAAACATGAAGACATAGACATATACACACAAACACACACACAAACACAAATTGTCACTCACAAAGAAACTTATTTGGAAGGATATGGTTCCTGACATTTTCTAATTAAATTGTTTCTGATATTTCTATGATTTTTTTTTAATGTGGAATCTGATATTTTGTTTGGTTTTTATCTCTGTATGTCACAAATTTTAATTTGTACCATTTGAGCTTAAATTATAATTTCTGTTTCTGTCAGATGTTTGCAGATGACAATGGCATCATTTTTACAGGCTTACATCCCTTATTCCTTTTGTTGCGCACAGAACAGTGTTACCAGAGCAAGCCTAGATAAGTACTTTGACTTTGGGCCATCTCTGGTGCAAATGCAGTTTCATAAGGAAAGTATTATTTGGTTGGGTTCAGTCAAAGAATTTTAGAAACTCCTGCCTCTTTGCACCACATAAGGTATTATGTACAGACAGCCCTACAACATTGTGCATTGGTTTCCCAAGTTAAAGTTTTTCTTATTGTAAGAACATGATTTTGGTTTCTAAAGCAGACCTACTGATATCAAGTGCGACCAGACTTCAGATAGAAGCCTATATTCCCTCCTTTTAGCCTCATGCTCCAAAGCTAATCTCTGACTCATTGCAGTTGTATTCTATTTGTCACCAAAGCCAGCGCAGTATGTGTCACCTTTCACAGAGATTAACTTGCAGCAGTGAACCAGTATTATGGCATTGGTGGAGAGAACACGTCGAATTCCATTGGATGACAGCCTTTCAAGAGGGGCGTTCTAGTATTATTAGGGTTTCTTGTTTGTGTTTAACCCGGTCCCTTGCTAAGAGGGCACAGCAAGAGAGATGCATAGGACTTGCAGACTATGTGCTGTAACAAACATTCCACGACCAAGAGATGCCATTCCTTGATTCATGTTGCTGTTGTATCCTTTGAAGTCCACATGCGACACTGACTAGGAATGGACAAACTCAGCGGTACCTGGCCACTGCACAGAGATCTCAATCATCACTAGCAGGACTGTTTGATCTGTCTTGTCTCTCATGCTCACAAAACAGCAGCAAAATGGCGTCAGAACATTGTTTGGTTGAAATGAGCAATGGCGGTCCAGGGAATTCTTTTCTTTTTTTTTTTTTAACTTTAAACTGCACACTCAATTTCGCTGTTGTTTTTGTTGTTTAATCTGCTCTAGTTGTTGGTCCTTGAAAAGGCGTGACTGCACAGCTCTCTGAGGGCAGTAACTCTTAATGATTTAGGCCATTTTTTATTTTCTAGAGAGCAGCTGACGACCAGGTCCTAGTTTTTAGTCTGGCTCCAGAAGGAGCAGTCAGCTGTTCTCTAGAATGAATGCATTAGCTGGGAGTAACAATCTCCTAGGATGAATGGAATCAACACAACTCACATCCATTCCTTGTTTTGTATTTAATGTTTTTTTTTATTCCTGCTTTGTAATTTGCCATCATGACTCATGAACAATAATGATAATAACAATAATAAACAATAAACTTCATCTTGCTCATCTGCCATCATTTACTGTCATCCTTAGCAATGCAAATGTGTTGACCGGTTCAATCTGAAGTCTATTTTAAAACACCCAGACACATTACCACAAGCATGAACCTCACACATACACACACACACACACACCCTTATGGCAAGTACAGATTGCACAGCATACTCAGGCATGTTCATCAGAAGAGGCTTTATTTGGATGCATTGTGTTCCTCTCTGGCGCTGAAGGGGTGCTCCCCCCCAGAAAGAATGAGAGCGAGCGCCCTGCCAAATTTCAGGAGAGTTCACTTGTAAACACTGACTTCTGTACAAAACTCAAGAGAGTACAACAAGGTTCGGATTCTTACCCGTTTCAAGAAAAAAGAAACAACCATAGCTTAAACTCAACCAAATGAAAACACAACCAAAATACAAAACCAAATCAAAAATTATACTCCAACTAAAGCCATAACACAAAGTAAACAATCAGAATCAAAACACAAAATGGAGATAAAGCTGTACAATTCATCCATCTTGAGGTTGGCTGACGCCACCCATTTCTGACAACTAACTTTCTTTTCTCTCTTCCATGTGTTTTTTTCACTGTACAAGGAACACCCATTCTTTGAAATTTACAAAACAAATATTCTCCTAGAACGGCCATCTCATTGCTCATACATAAAATAGAATCTCCATATTATTTATTTATTTACATTTTGAATTATTATTTACATGGCAGCCAGCCAGGCAGCCCTCTGAATGGAGATTGACCCAGGAAGTAATCCTGAGGCCGTCACATCGCAGGCAAACAGGTGGAAGCCATTTCACCCGGAAGTAGTTCTTCACATCCAGCGCGTCAGCATGGAGCACATTTTCACTTCACACATTCACTAGCTTATGTTCAAAAGAGCAAAGCGACGATGTACAAAGAAAAAAATAAACTTACCATCACACTTCGATTAAAACACACTCAATATTCTACACCGAAAAGTATGACTTGGTAATTGCTCTTAAGTGACATCAAAATGCTAATATGATCAACTGCTGAAATCCCACTCAAACAGGGAGTATTTCAATAGTCAAACTGGCAAAAAACAAACACAGCTGATAGAACTTTGAGCATTACTGTGATCTTGGTTTATGCCTGTAAACCCTGAAATGGTGACTTTGCTGTTTTATGTCCATGGCATTTTTGCAGAGCACACAAGCATTTTGAAAAGAAGCTGAATGATCCAAAACCACGGCAGGTGACAGAGCACCGGCCTTTTCACCGCACACAGTTCATGGCTTTCAGCAGCTGGACCTGTGTTGACTGACTGAGATGTAATGCCCCTTCAGTAATGGAGCTAAAGAGGGGCTGGATGCAGGAGGAGACGCTCCTGGCCCAGAGAGGCATCCCTGACAGGCAGCCAAGGCTGGACGGACGTGGCCCGGATCTGGCCCACGTAAGCAGGGCCAAATCAGGGCCACGTCCGTTCCAATCTGAGCCACCATCTTGGCTCAAAGTCCATGGCTTTGCTTCTTGTTTATTTTTATTTCTAATGGGGTAGAGGTGCAGCTGGGAGCTTCCGTGTCCAGCGGAGGCCGTTTGCCTGCAAATGTGGAAGTCTGTGACGTCAGCAGCACAAGCAAGAGTTTGTGGTTCTCAGAAGAGGACGCTGTCCTCCCAATAGCTGAGTTTACCGTTTTCAGCTTACCCGAGAATAAGTGCCCACGTTGGCTCGAGAAAAGACAAGAGATAGAGGTAAGGTAAGGTAAGGTAAGGTAGGATGGAGGGGGGTGGGGTTAGGTTTGCAGTCATGGGATTTAGGAGGAGACACCAAAGGGTGAAGAGGTAAGATTGTCTCACATGGGGAGGCAGAGATGAGAGAAAAGCCATCAGGTCCTAAAGTCCTGAAATAAAAGGATTCAGCAGCTTATGTTGTCAAAAACCACTGATTTTCCTTTCCCTTTTTTCCAGAGTAGCTCATGATAGGACAATGGCCTGTGAGGGAGATCATTTACTGCAGCAGAGTTCCATTTCTGGCAGTGCAGACTGGACAGGCATTGCCTAAAGATGACCAATGAGAAAGCAGAGAGGGAGGAGCTTAGACAAGATGACTTCCCAATATCCCACGGAACTCACTGCCATTCCCTTGGGCAAGCTCCTTGTGGACATATGGCTTTTGTCCAGCCATAGCCGCCTGAGGGCCAATCAAAACACTGTCTGAGATTCCACAGCTTTGTTTGAACCAATCAAAACAGCAGCTAGTTCCACAACCTCATTTGGACCAATTACAGCAGTGACGACAATTCCACAGCCATATCCTGACAAATCAAGACAGAGACAAGAATCCTTGTCCATCCCTTACTTTTATAATTAGTGTTAGGCTTTCCCTTGTCAGTGTTAGTCTTTGCTCAGTCATTGACTGAAGGAGAATTAGCTTTACCATTACTGGTAGGTTCTAGAAAACAATACTGTCCAATAAGTGATCGATCCACAGCTCACAGAGGCATAGTATTGGGGTGAGGTAACCAATCAATGAGCAGAGCTAAAGAGAAGGGCGTGACCAGTGACTGGTCCTTTTTGGAGAGGGATCCTGAAGCAGAGGGTGTGGTCCTGGTTCAACGGTGGGAGCTAATTGGTCCAGGCGAGGATGGAAGGGCGGGGTTTTACAAGTTGAAGGTGTGGTCTTCAGTGGGTCAGAGGTACTTGGCGCTCTGGCTCACATGTCTTTGGGCTCCAGCTTGCAGGACATCTCAAACAGCAGGTTCTGATTGTCAATGACCTGAAGCTGGCGCACGTAGGCCTTGGTCTGGAGGTGAGAAGGGGATGGTTCGGCTTCCAAAGCTACAGAGAGAGAGAGAGAGAGAGAGAGAGAGAGAGAGAGAGAGAGAGAGAGAGAGAGAGAGAGAGAGAAGAAGAAGTTTCAGTTTATTTCAATTGTTTATCAACAGATGGCAACATTTTACTTAATCATAGCTAATACAGCAGGTAGTGGTAATAAATCATTTCTCCACCAGGGGCAAGATCTATACACTTGCATTCCACAAGGGGGAAGCATTGAGCTGATTTTGCTCACCACCCTTCCAGTTGACCTAACAGCAGGAAGCCTGCATCCCTGCATCCGTTGCTAAGCCACACACTGCATATAAAAGAGGGCAGGGGAGAGGAGAGAAGAGGAGAGGAGAGGAGAGGAGAGGAGAGGAGAGGAGAGGAGAGGGAGGAGCAGAGAGCTCCTCTGACTCAAATCAAGTCCAACCAAAAAGAAGAACACTCTCTCTCCCAAGGGAGCTATAAATAGGTCCTGCATTGTCCTCTTAAGTCAAAGCAAGTACAAATCTGGCTACACACCCACACACACCCTTGATGTACGCACACGCTGGCACCCTTACATTCTGTGACGCGTTCATAGATACACACACACACACACACACATACACACACACACACACACACTTACACGTGCCTGCTCCCACACACACACACACACACACATGTACAAGCACATGCATTCCTCTTCTTTAGTGTAAGACTTAACAGCTACTACAGAAGCAAAAACACAGTGCTGCCGTTCCCTTCACATCATTACTGATGTATTGTATTGACGTCTGGTGAGAGCCAAGGCCCTTCACAGCTATCCAATCCACTACTGTTGTTAGAACAAATGGTTCTAGGTTCAATATGTTCTTACATTTGTCCTCAAATGTTCTGACGGACTAAAGATGGAGACTCTTTCTGCACCCTATGCACAAGGTCAGATCGTGAAAGCTAGACAAAGCAAATATACAGTATGGAGTCTAAAGGGGGATGTGTGAGTCAAAGATTAGCCAAAGAAGACAAGCCGACTTTTATTCTGAATGCAACAACACAAAACAGAGTGGGCAAAAGTAAAGTTTGAAGGCTGGCCTGCCCACGTAGCCCGAGAGGCAATCTTCCTAATGGGGCCAAAGGGAAGTAATCCACTCAGCACAAGCCATCAAAGAAATAACAGAGAGGAGAAAGTTAGGGTGAGAACGAGAGAGAGAGAGAGAGAGAGAGAGAGAGAGAGAGAGAGAGAGAATAAGAAAGAGAAAGAGAAAGATGAAGAACAAAATAAGGAGGGACTGCGACAGAAAACGAGGGGGGGGGGGGATGTTCTTCCTCACTAGCTGCCAGAGGAGCCCATTTGTGACAGGTGTACAGGACAGCGCCAG
>JAODXP020000015.1:29668468-29673468 GCA_027497455.2 Sardinella longiceps | reverse complement strand
CAAACTGAAAGTTGAATCCTGAGCAAGTGTTCCTTGACACAGTAAAAGAGATGGATAATGTTGGTGTAAAGAAAAAAAACAAATCTGACCTCATGGACACAGCTGAAGAGCTCCCAGTCGAACACCACCAGCTGGTTGGCTACCTCCTCTGCACTCATGTCATGGAGTTTA
Organism: Sardinella longiceps; assembly: GCA_027497455.2. NCBI lineage: Eukaryota > Metazoa > Chordata > Actinopteri > Clupeiformes > Clupeidae > Sardinella > Sardinella longiceps. The sequence goes on along the minus strand of JAODXP020000015.1, from coordinate 29,673,297 downwards.
CTGTCCCCGGGCGACCAGTGGATCTCCTCAGGCAGGGGCAACTGTGAGAGGGGGGTGGGGGGTAACAAGATCATGGGTTAACAGCCGGGTCTGTGGTTCCTCAGGTTCTCCCACTGATACTGGTTCTAAATTCCACCCTCCACCTTTGCTTCATTTAAATCTGCTGATCTCTCTAATGATCTCATTCTCTGCATTACTCTCTCCCTCAATCACTCTTTCTATTCTGTCAGTCTCTATCTGTCCATCTCTCTCTCTCCTTCTCCAAAGGGTAGAATTTGACTTACTTGGCCCCTCCAAGGGGTAAAATAAGGATGGAATGGGGTAGAATAGGGACAAAATGACCTAATTGGCTTATCAAATTATTTTGAAAACATTTGCTCTCTACCACAGTGTCTATCTCTATGTCTGGCCCACAGACATGATTCCTGGTCTTCTTGAGTGCATCTCATTTCATGTGACCACCGCCTGAGATGTGGCACAGCAAGCTACAGCACACACTACATTAGGCATTTACACTTCAATCGGGCTCATGTGAGACTCACTGGCTAGTCTCAAATGGACTCAACATACCATGTCACCATCTAGCGTGACAGGTCACTGACCGCTGACTGACCATGAAACACAAAGCCTTGGGTCAAACATGTCAGACATGACCGCTATGACTGTAATAAATAAAGATGGCTCCAGCCTATACAGCTCTGGGGCTAGAGATGATCTCTAAAGGACTAACTAGCCTAGCGGTAGCCTACATTAGCGATGCGCAGACGACAATAAATAGTATGCTTTACATTCTTCAGACGTTAGCTTGTCTGGCTAGCCTGCAGCCTGTATGTCTGCTATGTGCTGCTTAGAATTTTATAGTGTCGTCGGTAAACGGATTCGTCAGCAATGGCAGCCTTGCTGTCACAGAGTTCACATGTCAACCGAGCGGTGACAGAAAACTCCTGAGCTTGTCTAAAAATACCTTGTGGGCCCTCATGAGTAACGACATCCACATGCTCCACATTCTAGCAGCACTGATGCCTCCCTCTCACAGCCTCCATGGGCTAAGCAAACATCTTCTCCATGAGCTAAGAGTGTTATGCTTTAAGCTGTTTGGATCTGCAGTGGTGGCTTATCTATGATCAGGAGCGATGATAACACCTGATATACTGATGTGGTGCAGGCATACAAGATAGATAGACCCTCACACTCAAGACTTGTTTGATTCAAAGTTGATCTTGATTTATTCATGTTCATTTATGAAGTGGTGTCATGAAATAAATGTTTACATAGATAACACTGGCAGAATCAGACACTAAATGTGTGTTGTGTGTGCATGTGCATGTGCATGATATGAACCTGCATGTGTGCAGAGGTGCGATTTGTCTGTGTGTGTGTGTGTGTGTGTGTGTGTGTGTGTGTGTGTGTGTGTGTGTGTGTGTGTGTGTGTGTGTGTGTGTGTGTGCATGTGCGTGTGTGTGTGTGTGTGCGTGTGTGTGTGTATGTAACTTACCAGAGTTTCGAGCTCTGAGGGCTCACAGGCAAAGAGGTGTGTGTTCACCCCCAGTGTGGTGAAGACGGCTTCATCACTTGGACGAAAGACTGCTTTCTCTGCAAACAGGAAAAAAAACACACAAAAATCAATTCACACGCACACAAATGCCGTGACATACTTTTACTTCATAAACACACGCACACACACACACACTCTCTAGACAATGGGCCGGCTTCCTCTGCTGTTGAGTGTGTTCCTGTGCCTCAAACTTCTCTCTCCAGGGATTCCCCTGTCAAAGCGCCATGACTATCCAGCCCATTACACTTCCACCAGAGACTCTGCTTCCTGTATTGACCCCCACTGAAGCCTTCCCTTGATCAGCTCCCAGAGCTCCACACACAGCCCAGCGCTGACGTGCGAATGGATTAAAGGCACTTTAACACTGCTGAGCGTCATTAAAGGTGAAGTATGCCGAGTGTTTGATGGACTCAGCGTATGAACGAGAGTGTTTTGGTTTTGAACTGCTGTCCAATTCTCTTCTTCTCCTCAAGCTGTGTGTCCAATGAATGACTGAGGTTGCTTAAAGGGTCAGTTCTCCATTCTGACAGAGTGTTTATATTGAGCTCCACAGCCAATGAAATTACTCCTCCCTTCTGAGCTCCACAGGAAAGGATGTTAATTGGCTGGTATAGTATCTGGATTGCACACAGACACTGTGCATGTTATGCATTTTCTTTTGCCAGGTTTGCCTTCAAATACTACAGTTTACTGAATGAACAGCTTATTGGATGCAAGGATAGTTTTGACGGCTGTCAAAACAAGAACAAGTGCATCTGATCATGGCCCCTTGCACTGTGCTGACCACCACTGGGGCTAAGCCATATTGAGCCCCTGAAACTAACTTGAGTGACTGGTGGTTTAGTTTATAGTTCTGTACTGTCCACTCCTTCCTTCCCTACTGAGGCTGACAGCTGAATGAGTGAAGTGGGGTTCAGGACCCCTGCTGTGTGTGTGAGGCTCCAGGACAGCAGCCAAAGCTGAGCTGCTGACCCGCCAGCTGGGCCTGGCAAAGACCCACCTAGATACAGATCAAGGCCAGAGGAATCTCAGAGCGGACAGCGAGGCGGGTTGCGATCAGAGTCCTGTCAAAGACGGAAGCCTTGCAGCTCAGTTCCGTTTTGACATTCCCTCTGACGGCAAGAGCGGAGTGCCAAGCCAACTTGCTCCCGATGTTACCTGTGATAGTGTAATACCTCTTACTGAACCACCAGCCAACCACCTGAGCTGCGTGGGCGCCAACAGAGATTCTCAAACTTCTCTCTCAAAGCCTTGTCGTATAACTGAACACAGATGGACCCGGCAGCAGCCCTATTGTCTCTACTGTGGCTACTTTGATTTAACATCTGATAGGTGCTGGCGAACCATCATTAAGACAATTTTCAAAAAGTACAGGCCAACAGGGAAATCCATGTAGCTGTTTGCTATTAAGGACGGGGATTCACATTCATATTTACTGGTATTCATAGTCAACTTCGATGGTGGTCTGGGTACGTTAAGAGAACAGTGGATTCTTGAGTGAAGGACTTTGAGGAGTTTCGAGAAGAAAGTGTGTGTGTTTTTTATGTGTGTGGGTGTTCTAAAATTTAGACATCAAGGATTAACAGTCAAATTTGATCTGTGATTTGATCTGTGTACAGTGCAAGTGTGTGCACGTGTGTGTGTGTGTGTGTGTGTGTGTGTGTGTGTGTGTGTGTTGGGGCACCTACCCCCGGCGGAGGTGACGGCCACGAGGATGAGGTTCCCGGGCTGGACGGGCTGGTCTTCGCTGTACTGTAGCTTCTCCTTGACCAGCGCCAGAATCTCCCCCACACGGCACGACAGCCTGCTGCGGATGGTCACGTACGAGTGGTCCGGCGTGTACACCCTGCAGAAGACTACACATGGAGGAGGGCAGAGGGAGGGAGGGAAAGATAGATAGAGAGATAGAGAGTGAAAGAGGAACAGGGAGGGAGAGAGAGGGAGAGGGACAGAGAGAGAAAGACAGAGCGAGAGAAAAAATGCCGAGGTTAATTCTCGCCATGGTACACTGACCAAGCATGAAGCAACTGAAGACTACAACGTGCAGAGGCCTGGAGACACACACACACACACACACACACACACACACACACACACACTTGAGGCAGCATGAAGTGGTCAGTTCACCTCACCACTCTACACCGATCAAGCCTGACCCAAGCGGTGTGTACTCCCTAGGGAGGAATGAAAAGAGCCCCTGACAGAGAGCCTCTGATCGGGTGCAAATCCAGCGCGGAGCCGTACCTCTCTGTCTCCCTCTTTCTCCATTTTTCTCCCTCTCTCTCTCTCTCTCCATCTCTCTCACTCTCTCTCTCTCTCTCTCTCACCATCATCTTCTCTCTCTCTCTCTCTCTCTCTCTCTCTCTCTCTCTCTCTCTCTCTCTCTCTCTCTCTCTCTCTCCCTCCCTCTCTCCAGTCAGCTAATGGCTGAGCAAAGAGAGAGAGGGAAGCAAGCGGCAGCAGGAGGCCATAAATCCCCCAGTCTCCCCCTGCAGAGGACTGCAGCCGCAGCAGCAGCAGCACGACCTCGGGAATTAACCTGAGCTGGACTTCTGCTGATCAGCTCAAAGAGCAAGACGCTGACTGCAACGCACATGCAGCACCAAACATGCACTCCAACAGAAAGAAAAAAATCATTCATGAAGAAAAGAATTCATGATATATTATATATATTGTAATTATGTATCTACAAAAAATAAGTGGAAATTGTGAAAATTGTACTACAAATGTAAGGCTAAGGCTACTCTGGATGCAATATGGAAGTGTTTAATCAAGTTCTGTAAAAAACACATAGAAATGTATGAAATGAAACAGTTCCAATGTTTATATTGGAAGCTAATTAATCCAGCAGATACTGTAAGTCTTTGACTTAATGTATCCAGTGTAGTCTCTCTGTAAGTGTGAGTGAAAACTGTACTATAAACATGGCTTTGAGCGAGAGAGAGAGAGAGAGAGAGAGAGAGAGAGAGAGAGAGAGAGAGAGAGAGAGAGAGAGAGAGAGAGAGAGAGAGAGAGAGAGAGAGAGAGAGAGAGAGAGAGAGAGCAAGCATCTGCTAAATGAATGAGTAGGACTAGAAACATAATCCGGCGCTGATGTGTCATCCTAGTCTGAGAGCGGGGCAGTGCAGGGTAGTAGCACACGGGCTGACTGGAGTAGTGTGGCACTGTGAGACAGAACCCAGCTTGCCAGAGAGGTCAGTTTCCCTCGAAAACCCCTTGGCCAGGAGCCCACACGAGGCGGAGAGGGTAAACACTCCTAAGGGCTCTGTTTATA
>JAODXP020000015.1:29638468-29658468 GCA_027497455.2 Sardinella longiceps | reverse complement strand
TGTTAGCATGACAGCAATGAGAGTGAGTGTGTGCACTTACGTTTATGTGTGTGAGTGTGTGTGTGTACTATGTGTGTGTGTGTGTGTGTGTGTGTGCGCGCAGTGCATCAGTGACTAGTAAAGTAGTCGGTGAGATGAGCTGATTTGCTGTGATTCTGCACAATGAGAAAAAAAAGGCCAAGAGAAGCACATGGACCCGACGCCCAGCGGAGGTCACCTGGGGTCAGTGTTTTATGCCATATGCAAAAGCCGAGCGCCGGTGCTTTCATGAAAATGACTCCGGGGGTGTCGGCATAGCATAGCTCAGGCCGTTAGAAACTCAAATCCATTACCCAGAGTGCCTCATTAAAGGCCGGGCTGTGCTACAACACTAATCACCACCACCAGCAGCAGCAGCACCTCCACCCCCCAAAAACTATCCCACAATGCATCTGTGGCTTGCACTGGCTGACCCCCATGCCACAGGGGACATACTGCACTGAGAACAGAAAGAGGGGAGAGAGAGAGAGAGAGAGAGAGAGAGAGAGAGAGAGAGAGAGAGAGAGAGAGAGAGAGAGAGAGAGAGAGAAAATGCAGGGGGAAAGAGAGACAAACAGAGAGGGAGAGACAAACAGAGAGGGTGAGAGTGCAAAAAAGGGATAGAGAGAACGAGAGCAATAAGCAAAGAGGCAGATGGAGAGAGAGAGAGAGAGAAAGAGAGAGAGAGAGAGAGAGAGAGAGAGAGAGAGAGAGAGAAAAAAAGAGAGAGAATGCACACTCGGCATGCTGGGTAAGCCCTGAGGTCAGGTGAGGGGGGGCCCCACGGCAACCATGCTCTCAGTCTCACTCTCACTCCCAGCTGACACACTCACACTCACACTCACACTCACAGACAGACAGACAGACAGACAGACAGACAGACAGATGCAGAGGAGATAAAGGCAGCCAGTCTGGACCTGCCTGTTCCACAGCAACCACAGCCGGGGCAACGCCGACATCTCTCCCCCTCCACCTCACACACTCTCCGCGGTAACTTGTGCGGATGGGGTGGGTGTGTGGATGTGGGTGTGGGTATGGGTATTGGTGAGTGTGTGTGTGTGTTGTGGGGTGGGGGGGTCAGGTCACTGTAGCAGCTTGGGATGAGCTTATGGGTCTGGAGAGGAGCCAGAGGTGTGGGGTGGTTGGGGGTGGGTGGGGTTGGGGGGGGGATTGGGACACAGACCAGCGGGTGGGTGCTGTGGGTGCAGCTGAGCACTTGTGTCGTTTTGGGGACAAGCCTCATGGGCAGACTGCAGCCCAATTAGACTCAAACGGCCAGCATGTGATAGCCAGGGTTTTACGCATGCGCCCTCGTGACTAACTCAGACATGCATGTGACGTGCATCTACTGCAACAAACACTGCTTCTGCTGCTTAAACACACAGCAAGATCCAATATAACCACTGAACGCCTAAAGTGTATTCAATACAGACACACTTGTGCAGCAGAGGTAGAGTGTAAGGAGCCTTTCTTCCCTTGCAGGTCTTTGCATGTGGGGCTGTGTGCACTGCAATAGGAGTGGTGTGTGTGTGTGTGTGTGTGTGTGTGTGTGTGTGTGTGTGTGTGTGTGTGTGTGTGTGTGTTATGGTATGTATTTGTGTGAACAACATGCGTGTGGTATGTATGTGGTATAGTTGATTTGACTTGTGTGAAATCTGTGTGTGTGTGTGTGTGTGTGTGTGTGTGTGTGTGTGTGTGTGTGTGTGTGTGTGTGTGTGTGTGCATTTTTAGGATTGTATTAGTCCAGCTGCTTATGTGCATTTGCACGTGCAAAGGGGTTTGCATGCAAGCAGAAATTTGTGTGTATGTGCGCATGCTTGCCTGTGTGTGTGTGTGTGTGTGTGTGTGTGTGTGTGTGTGTGTGTGTGTGTGTGCATGTGTGTGTGTGTTTGTCCACACTGCAGTGGGTGTGTCTGCTGGGGCCTGTCCACTCTTTGCCGCCGCAGATTTCCCAGCGTTGCCAGGGTAACGGAGCGTTGAGTGGCTGCAGTGTGACAAAGCCCATGTGGGCGAGCGAGAAAAGAGAGAGAGAGAGAGAGAGAGAGAGAGAGAGAAGAGAGAAATTGGGAAAAGATGAAAAAGGGGTTGGGGGTAGAAAAAGAAGAAGTGCCAGCCAGGGCAGCAGACTTAAAAAGGGACAAGAGAGAAAAGAGAGAGAGAGAGAAAGAGTGAGGGAACAAGAAAGGAGGGTGGGGGGGAGTGGATATGGGTTACTGTGGCTCAGAGATGAGGCACCACAGCAGGCAAATGAGATGCAAAAGTGGAAAACCCCAGGCGAGAAACAAGAGCACAACAGAGAGAGAGAGAGAGAGAGAGAGAGAGAGAGAGAGAGAGAGAGAGAGAGAGGGAGGGAGAGAGGGGGCATAGATTGGAAAGGAGAGGCAAAGAGAAGCAGAAAGGCAAAGATGTATGGCGAGGAGGAGGAGGCAGAGAAAAAGCACTGATTAGCTAGAAGGAAAGAAGCAGAAAAAGCAAAGACAGCAGAAGACAGAGAGGCAGAGACACAGAAGGAGGGAGGCAGAGTGAGAGAATAAGCGGAGGGAGGGAAAAGAGGAGAGAGAGTGGAGAGAAGAAAGAGTGAGAAGAAATTGCAGGAGAGAAAGACAGTGAGGGAGGAAGGGAGGGAAGGATGGAGGGATGGGGAAGAGAGAGAGTGAGATTGAGAGGACGTATAAATGCAGGTAATTAGCACTTCAGCTCTGATCCGTCCCTTTAGAGTTGTCAGTGTGACCACCGGGTAACACCCACTCTATACTCCTCCGCTTTCATCTCTTTCTCTCCCTCTCTCTCTCTCTCTCTCTCCACACACACACACACACACACACACACACCCTCTGACACTATACTTTCTCCCTTTTTTCCTTCACTGCTACATTTCTTCTCCTGCCAGATTTGAGGTGTTTATCTCTTTGGCCTCCTTACCTCTTTATGTGGCTTATTCTTTCTTCTTTTCCTCTCTCTCTTTCTTTCTACCTTCCCTCTCTCTCACCCTCTCTCTCCCTCTCTCTGTCACTGTCCTGAGTTTCTCCCAATGCTCAAGAGGAAGCTTAGAAGAGTGAAAAGTACCTCTCCGCCAGGGAAACCAAGTACTGATGGCATACATATGCACGCACGCACACACACACACACACACACACACGCACACACACACACACACACACACACACACACACACACAAGCCTAAAGAGGTTCGGGACCAAAAAAGCACTACAGAATCCCCTTCATGTAACCAAGGCTGCACAGATGCATTTTTCACTAATGTATGGGCAGCTGTCTCAGCCCCCCACACCCCCCCACCCCCTCTTTTTTTCTTTTTCACTGTGCCTGACCCTCGCTGGCAGCACTCTCTACATCTCTTTCCTCCCTCTCCTCTGCCTCCTCTCACTCCATCCATCCATCTCTCCTTCTCTTTCTTTCTCTCTCTCTCCAACATTCTCTCCCTCCTCTCAAGCCTGACAATTAACATTATGATAGGGCTTCAAGTGGAGCGAATGGCTGGCCTCAACTGGCAGGAAGCCCTAGGCTCTGCAGCAGAAGAGTGGGAGAGCGGGGAGAATGCAAACTCCCACACAAACAACAACAACAGCAGTAGCAGCAACAACAACACAAATACACTCAGCCAGACACACACACTCACTCACTAATACTGATGGATCAATTGCAGAGACAAAAATCAATGCCATGGATACATAGATGGATTCATAGATACACAGCTAGGCAAACATGCATGTGATCACATGAGAGTAGTGGTGTCATACTGTGTGGTGAAAGAGACACACACAGGCACACACACACACACACACACACACACACACACACACACACACACACACACACACACACACATCCACAATTACTTGGTACTATCACACATGAACATGTTTCTCACTCCATGACTTGAGTCAACGATGGCGAAGGGTTATCTGTGTGTGTGTGTGTGTGTGTGTGTGTGTGTGTGTGTGTGTGTGTGTGAGTGTGTGTGAGTGTGTGTGAGAGAGAGAGAGAGAGAGAGAGAGAGAGAGAGAGAGAGAGAGAGAGAGAGAGAGAGAGTGTGTGTGTGTGTGTATGTGTGTGTGTCTGGACAGTGCGACGCCAGCCCAAACAGTTCTGTGGTCACACACGTAATGTTGACGCGTGGAGAACAATGCCGTTTTTCAAAAATGTGGTGTGATGAAGATCTGAGTGTCATGGCAAGGTGAACACAGCCCAGGTTCACCACAGACACAGACACAGTGTTTAGTTACACAGTGCAGTCAGTCTCCACAGAGGACACTCTGCATTGGCCATGAACTACAAAGGGTATATTAATGTAGGTGCACAGACAGGTCTATGTTCTCTTGACACAAACATGGCTGAAGTGTACCAAGGGTTAAACCCAGCTGCTAAAAATAAGTAAAAACAGTCATAGGCAACTCCATGGAAGACTTTTTGTCATGTCCATAATAGCAATAAAATAGTATGGTTTGATGTGAATGATTGCATGAAATGTGTTTCAATAACTGAATGTGTGAGTGTGTGAGTATGTGTGTGTGTGTGTATATCTATACATCAGTAATTGGTAATAAATTAAGGTTGATTTGAGATGATTCAGGCATCTACTGACAGAAAACGCCAGACATAGCACAGTGTACACACACACACACACACACACACACACACACACACACACACACACACACACACACACACACACACACACACACACACACACACACACACAGCACACACACTCTGGATGTCTTTAGGCATGTGTGTGTCCAGCAGATGGATGATTGAGTGACACCAATGACTGATTAAGATTTCCTCTCCCTTTCTTCCATTCCATTTCCCTACCTTCTGTCTTTACTTCATCTCCAAATGCACCACACACACACACACACACACACACACACACACACACACACACACACACACACTAATTGAATCTCAGACTTTCAGCACGTCAGAAAGGAGTGATTGAGTAATGCCTGTGACTGATGCCTTCACTTTATCTGTTCATTTTTTATTCTTTTCATCCTCTCTCTCTCTCTCTCTCTCTCTCTCTCTCTCTCTCTCTCTCTCTCTCTCACACACACACACACACACACACACACACACACACACACACACACACACACACACACACACACACAGAGCCTCTGCATTTAAGGGCTGTTTTCAGGGTCAGAGCATCTGAACAGCTGACAGCAGCAGTGCAGTAGTGAAGTGCTTGACCACTGAGGGCCACCCCATACGTTCTGAATGAGGACAGGACACTTCTCCATCTTTCTTTCTTCTCCCTCCATCTCCATCTCCAGCCCCACCTCCCTGTTAACCTCAGCTCATCCATCAACAGGGGTGGGCCAGAGCCACTACACCCTAAATACCCCATTCCACTCCAAGCCTATATGCCCCATTCCACTACACCCTATATGCCCCACTCCACGCCCCCTTTAAGCATCCACGCTCACTCTACAGTATATCAAAGTAAATCAAGTATAGTAAACCAAATATATAAACTACAGTATATCAAATATACTAAACTAAATAAAACGTTTTTTTTTTCTTGCACAATAACAGTTACTGTTTTTGCTTAAATATTTAGTATTGTATGCAAATTTGCAGGTGAAATTTAAAGCCCCATAGTATCATTAGTCAATTTCTTCAGCTAGGTTTAATGAATAGTGAATTGTGTAGAAATTTCTATTTTGAAAAAGAAACATATATTTGTTATAAACAAATTTTACAAACATCTTATCAGTTACCTAATCTCAGAGGAGAGTAGTTGTGCTTGAGGCACAGTAATCATGTTATGGAGCTTCCAGAGGAGATGGATCTAGTTTGGTCCCTGCTGTGACCCTTACCCCAATCTCCACTCCACTTTCACCACCACCACCACCACCTCCACCTCCCCCATCTCACTCCATCAAGCCATCACCCACCCCCAACTTCAGCCCATTCATAACGAACCTCCTGACCCCGCTCACCCATCGTAAACAAGCCCTCCTCCGGGTGCCCCAGCCAGCCAGTCAGCCAGCCAACAAGCCCCACTCTTCCTCTTCTTCTTCCCCCCTCTAGGCCACTCTGGGGTGGGGAGGGCTGGGTTGGGGGACACCCCCCTCTCTCCCAATCTCTCCCTCTGAGAATGGGGTGAGAGTCAGGGGCTCACGTCTCAGCTGTAGGGTGCTGCACTTTCACACACACACACACACACACACACACACACACACACACACACACACACACACACACACACACACACACACTAACCAACAGCCACATCAAGGGGTCACAGAGGGCAACCCTAATGGGCCATGAAATAAACAGTGACCCCCCACATGCACATATAGCACAAACTACATTAGAGGAAAGTGAGAACAGTGTGAATGAGTGAAGGAAAGAGAGATAGAGGGGTAGAGAGAGAGAGAGAGAGAGAGGGGTAGAGAGAGATAGAGGGGTAGAGAGAGAGCAGCTGTGTCTTTGTGGAGAAAGTAGATCGAAATCAGTCAGAGATGGAAAAATGGAGATTGACTTTATGCATGAGCTATAAGCTTTCTCCGGATGCAAAACACACACACACGCACACACACACACACACACACACACACACACACACACACGCACGCGCACGCATGCACACACGCAGCAAGGGTGCAGTTATATAAACTGCGACAGACATCCCGTTGCCATGGCACCCTTATCTCAATTGGAACCCCACCACCCACACACAGTGGCTTCTTTCACACTCTATATTTCTCTTCCTCTCCTTTATTTCTCTCTCTTCTGCATTTCTTCCTCTCTCTCTCTCTCACTCTCTCTCTCCATCTCTTCTCTGTGGTAAGCTTTGGCAAGAACCCATCATAGAAAAAGCAGCAAGAGCACGAGGCTTTCTGTGTGTGTGTGTGTGTGTGTGTGTGTGTGTGTGTGTGTGTGTGTGTGTGTGTGTGTGTGTGTGTGTGTGTGCGTGTGCTTCTTTTATGAAGCCTGTTGGCTCTTGTTCTCTGTATCTCTGGTTCATCTCCAGGACCCAGCTAGAACTTCCCATCAACTTTCACTCCATCTCCACAGAAAACATACCACACACACACACACGCACAGTATGGAAACACAAACACACAAACACACACAAGCCTGTTCTCTTTCTCACACAGAACAAACCCCACAAACCACATCAACGCAAAGTTATTCACTCTTCAACAAAGGGGAAAAAACCTCAAACACACACACACACACACTGTTGTATCACTGGTACAACTGCACAGATGACCCAAGTGCAAACGCAAGTGCATGACAAAGTCATTGCATTGTCGAAGCCAATAAGCTCAGTACACCCACATCCAAATACACACACACACACACACACACACACACACACACACACACACACACACACACACACACACACACACACACACACACACACACACACACACACACACACACACACACACACACACACAGTTGCTGTGTTGATAAAGTGTCTGCACTAGCCCACTTTCCAGGCTAACCCAATTTAGGCTAACCCCCAGGAGAGCTAGCGCGAGCCGCTTCTAACTTATCACCATCTAACAAGACTCGGACACGGCCACTCAGTCCTCAGGCTGCCAGATAACACACAAAACAGAACAGGGCCCACAAAAACAGGACATGCCCCTTATGAGTGTAGCAGAGCGTGTGCGCGCGCACACACACACACACACACACACACACACACACAGTTTCGTAGACACAGCACATGTACAGTAAGACAGTGCATAGAGTAGGCTACTAATCCTCACTGTTTATAGAGAGAAAGGGTGAGAGAGAGATAGAGATAGAGGGAGAGTGAGATTGAGAGTGTGTGTGTGAGAGAGTGACATGTTCACACAAATAGATTACTTTCCTGTGTGTGTGTGTGTGTGTGTGTGTGTGTGTGTGTGTGTGTGTGTGTGTGTGTGTGTGTGTGTGTCTAACGAGCAACCTTTAGTCTTCGACCCAGACATTTTCTGATACCACTGAGACTTAAAGGTTGTTATTGATCTGCTACCAGACCAACACCCTCTTCAACTCCTAAAGTGTCAGCCAATCAAAACACCCGGCCAGTCTTCCACAAGTCTAGACTGACCACACACACAAAGATACCCAACACTACCCGTGGTTTTCCAACAAGACCACACACACACACACACACACACACACACACACACACACACACACACACACACACACACACACACACACACACACACACTCTACACAGTGTGCATTTATTAAGTTATGATTCATGCGTTATAAGTCATATCAATAATTGTGACAGACACACACACACACACACTCAGATCGCACAGTAGGCATGATTCACTTGTGACTTCCTGTCTCCAAACTCGAGGAGGGACGAGAGACGACTAGGTCATCCAAATGAGCAATGCATCAACACATTCTCATCCTAACATAAGAGGACATTGCCACGCCAATGCCCACAGCTGGCAGTCCTTCCAAGAAAATTACTACACGGACATTTGAGGAAATACAGGAACTGTAACTCACTAACACTAACTCAAGTTTCTAGTTTTGGCGGTTCTTTCTTTGCCACTAAGCAATGTTGATGACGACTGTTTTATATGTCAGTGGAGTCCTTCCAAGAAAATTACTACATGGACATTTGAGGAAATACAAGAACTCTAACTCACTAACACTAACTCAAGCTTCTAGTTTTGGCGGTTCTTTCTTTGCCACTAAGCAATGTTGATGAAGACTGTTTTATATGTCAGTGGAGTACACAAGAGTGGAACATCTGAGTTTGGAGAACACAAGAACAGAAGGGGGCAGAGCAGAAGATGCCAAGTTAGAGCCGAAAGGAACCGATTAGAACAGATTAGAACAGTCCCACAAGTCCCATCAGGAGTTCACATGATGGAGAGAGAGAGAGAGAGAGAGAGAGAGAGAGAGAGAGAGCAGCCATTAATGTTAATTACTGAAAAAAGGCCCTCTAAAATAATAGAGAAAATAAATGAAAGGGGAGAAAAAGGAAGACTAGGAAGAGGAGAATTGAGAAGAAGCGGAGGAGAAAAGAGCTGAAGAAAATAGTTGCAAGCTGAAGAGAGAGAGGTAAGTCGAGGCAGGAGGGAAAAGAGGAGAAAGGGAAGAGAGGAACGCAGGCAGGAGGGAAGAGAGGAGAAGGGGAAGAAGAGAGGAAAGGCTGTTATTACGGCCGTCAGCTCATGGCAGCGAGCGAGCGGAGTGGTGCGGCGCACTGCAGCGCACCCAGCGCCATCTGTGCCAGCGTGCCAAATGTGGCAAACTGGCATGGAGGGCCGAGGCGAGGAGCGCTCCGGCTGCTGCCATCACATCAAAGGGCCGGCGTCACGCGGAGCTATTCAGTGCACTGCGCCCGAGGGCACGCGGGCATGAGGGGCATTTTCACGGGCATCGCTCTCTCTCTCTCTCCCTGCCGGTGCGATTCGTGTTGTTGTCTGAGGTCCGGCGCTGAAGTGGGGATGGCAGCGGCAGCAACAATGTATCTGTTGTGGTGGACTAACATGCACAGAACCAGTGGGTTCTCTCTTCACGACTTGTGATAGTTGTTGGATCATGGGCACGGCTTGTGCTTGATCCCCCCCTGCTTTAGCTTTTCTTTTCTTTTCAGCTCTTTCGCTTCTCTTCCTCTTCCTCCGCTCCTTTGCTCGCTCCCTCGCTCGCTCGCTCATCCGCCCGCCCGGCTTGCTTGCTCTCCTCTAGCAAGTGCTGGTTGCCATGTGAACAGGTGCCAGGCAGCAGAACTGCGTTTCCCACACAGTTATGTTTGTGTAAGTGAACACACACACACACACACATCTCTAAACACATGTATGCATGTGCAAAGACACAGTTGTCAGCACCATGTGCATAAACACAGTCAGCAACTCCCAAAAGCACGCACACAAACACGCACGCACAAACACACACACACACACACACACACACACACACACACACACACACACACACACACAAACTCATAAAAAATGTAATCTATATCAACATCATCAGCATCCACACACGCACATTGCCAGAAGCCTTCCTCGATCCCAATATACCAAACCCATACCCTTCTCTCTTTAGTCCCTCTCAAATTCAGCTTCAATCACACACACACACACACACACACACACACACACACACACACACACACACACACACACACACAGTATGTATACAAGGGTCTCACTCTCACTTTATCTTATCAACAAACACGTTCACACACACAGTTAGTTAGTAAGTGGAAGAGAAACTACAGTACAAGAGAAAAAGGAGGAGAAAAAAAGGGATTGGGAGAAGAGTGGAGAGAGAGAGAGAGAGAGAGAGAGAGAGAGAGAGAGACAGAGAGAGAGAGAGAGAGAGAGAGAGAGAGAGAGCCCTGCGGCTCTCTGCTCCACAGAAAAGCACAGGTGTGTGGGCAGCCATAGAGGAGAATGGGAGGGGAGGGGGGTGATGGTGTGGTATGGTGGTGTAGGGGGGGTTCTCCACTGCTTATGTAAAGCCATCCAAAGGGAGAGTGAGTGAGTGGGCAGCCATCTCTCCACTAATCCCTCGCTTTTCACAGAGAAGAAGAAGAGAGGAAGAGAAGAAAAAGAGGGTGAACTCCTCCCACGCAATCTCAGAGCAGTCGCTCACTTGCTCTTTCGTTCCCTCACACTTGCTCTCTCTCTCTCTCTCTCTCTCTCTCTCTCTCTCTCTCTCTCTCTCTCTCTCTCTCTCTATGCTTTTATTCCACTTTCAACTCTTTTGAGTCTTGTGTTCTTTGACAATCTTTTTTTCTCTCTCTCTCTCTGCATAAGTCTTTTGCTACCAGTTCCTCAGCAGCAAACAAACTCTCCCTTCAGCTTCTCACCACACATTGTACTGGATTCATGGCCTTGTTGTGCGTGCAGGTTTGCTGTTTGAAACATGTCTGTGCACGCACACACACACACACACACACATAAGAGTGCAAGCGCCTGTGCGCATCCGTGCCTTCGCTTGTGCATTCATGTGCGATCAAGGGGCGAGTGTGTGTCTTTGGTGCCTGTGTGTGACACCAGTGTGGAGAGGTACAGTATGTGTATACAGTTTGGCAGCACATATGGTAATTTGTGTGAGTAGTGTGTGTGTGTTTTATGTGTGTGTGTGTGTGTGTGTGTGTGTGTGTGTGTGTGTGTGTGTGTGTGTTTGTGTGTATGTGCATGAGTGTGTTTTTGTGTGTGCGCAACAATGTCAGTGAGAGTGAGTAAGTGTCTGTGGGTGAGTGTGTGTGTGTGTGTGTGTGTGTGTGTGTGTGTGTGTGTGTGTGTTGTGCGTGTGTTTAAGGCTGTGACAGGGTCTGGCAGCGACGTCTGTGCAGCTGCAATGACAATCACTTCAAATGCAGTTGTGAGGTGCAGCTCTAGCGGCTGATGTATTTTTAAATCCCTCTGGTCGGGGCTCAGGCTGCTGCGCTCCACTCTGCCTGCAGCACAGGATCAGTGGAGCAACGGGACAGACAGAGGAGATGAGAGGAGGAGAGGAGAGGAGGAGAGGAGAGGAGAAGAGGAGGAGGAGAGGAGAGGAGAAGAGAGGAGAAGAGGAGAGGAGGAGGAGAGGAGAAGAGAGGAGAAGAGGAGAGGAGGAGAGGAGAAGAGGAGAGAAGAGAAGAGGAGAGGAGGAGGAGAGGAGAAGAGGAGAGGAGAGGAGAGGAGAAGGAGGAGAGGAGAGGAGAGGAGGAGGAGGAGAGGAGAAGAGGAGAGGAGAGAAGAGGAGAGGAGAAGAGGAGAGGAGAGGAGGAGAGGAGAGGAGAGGAGAGAAGATGGCAGAAAGGGGGATGTCCGATCGCTACTGTAGTGGACATCCCCTTAACAGCATTAACAGCACCCCACAGAACAGTGCCTAACCCACGTCCATCAGTGATGTTTGTTAGGCACCATGCAAACACCTCCATCAGCCCCATCTCTATCTCCAACCTTCCCTAGAGAGCCTTCCTGTCACCTCAACAGGTGGCCTGACTGGCAGAGATTTGGGCTGGATCCGGTGAACAGCCTCCATCCGCCTTGGTCTTCCTACCCACAAGCCCCTGCTGTGCTGCAACATTGTCTAATGTTACCCTTGCTGCTGGAGCCCATCGGAAGTAATCTTGCTGCTGTTTGAGCTCCACAAATAGCAGGGGAGTGTGAGAGAGAGAGAAAGTGATGTGCTTGAGCATGAGTCAGAATGGAGCTTTGTCTGTTCTACAGAGAACAGCCAACATGATGGCCTTGTGCTTTTTACATTCAGTTGGCTTTCTTTTCCGTTGTCATCTATCAACAGCCATTATTATCCGTCCCTCTCATTTTTCCACTTATCTCTCAAGGTTTAAAGTTTTCAACGTAACATCCACTCTATGTCTTCTCAATAGATTTAAAAATAAAAATAATAATAAAAAATCTCCCTCTCACTACCAACCATTTTACAGTAACTTTCCAACACCAGTCTTCTTCCTGTTCATTGAGGGTCATTTCTGTCTGTCTGTCTGTCTGTATTGTGTAGAATAAAAAGCATCCATTCACTGTATGTATGTTAATCACTGTGTGATTAATAAACGGTGCATTTACACGGCTTGTTGCTTTGCGGTGACTCTTTGAGGGAAGTCATTTCCCTTCCAGGATTATGGTTGGGTGCTTGCCTGGGAAATGCCAACTCGTGCAAAGAAAACAACAACAAAATATCTTAACGGCCCTGTGCCAGTGTCAAGGGCCTTTCCGGAAAACGCCATGCCTCAACATGCCAGTCTTACTCTCAGGCCTTACGCGCTGCTGCATGAGAATTGAAAGCGCACAGGTAAACATGCTTATGTAACGGCAGCGCTGCAGCCCGGGGGTGAGCTGGCTGCACCGGGAGTCGTCTCTCTCCACCTCTCATTATCAGCATGGAACATGCATACAAAAGACACACACACACGCACACACACACACACACACACACACACAAAAAAAACTCCCACAGCCACAGATGTGCCCACTCGCACGCCACGCTGGACAGGTGACTCGAGTGCAGTCGTCGCCATGGACACACAGCGTGAGGTCACAAAGAAGCCACAGAATGAAGTCACAAAGGGAGCCGTAGGAGGCTGCCAATCAAAAAGGTAGGCAGGTAAGAAGGTAGGGCTTGCTTGTTCTTATTTTTAATTGTATGCGATGAAATGCAAATACGTATTGCAACTTGAATGGTGCTGCTTCCCAAGCCTACTTGGAGACTTTGGGCATTCTATTCAAGTTGATGTGATAGGAAAAAGATAACAACCTAAGAAAGGGGTGTATATCTTTAAACACACCTTGGATTAACAGGTTTACGAGGCAAGATCAAGATAACTCATTTCTGTGTCACCACTGAGAATAGGCCCCCCTCGATCTGGAATGCTATCTCTGGATAATCCTCGGTTATCACTGCTTTCTCAAAAGCAAAGAGCCCCCCTAGGCTTTTCTACAAAAAAAAATGTTTGAGCTTTACCTCAAGGCAACAACAGCAAGTTGTATCTCAAAACAGGTTAAGCAGGCAGAAAAGGGCATTGGCCGTCTCAGGTTACGTCAAGACATTCACTAACTATCTGTGGCATTAATAGTACTGGAGGTGAACCGTGACCTAAAAGGAACTTGCCTGCATGACGTGACTTGTTTCAACTATTACGACAGACAGGGATCCATCAGACTTGTCAAACGAGATGTCTGCTCTCGATTTGACAGTGTATGTTCCCAAGAGGTTTAACATACACACAAAGCATACTACTACAGAATCAGAGTCCCCACGACTTTACATGACTTTATTAAAGCAGCTATATCAATGACAAAACAGTTGAATCCTTTTTTCTGCTGTTTCCATGGTTACCCATCAAAAAAAGGTCTCATAACATGTTCCTTCACTGACCATATCTAATGAGAAAGGAGGATGGGTCAGGGAAAATGAAAGGCTCGTCTCTGACGCAGACGACAGAGGGTTTTTTGAGGTACCTGAGAGTTGCTGACTGTGGCCCCCCGGGGGGCTTGCATATAGGCTATGGGCTCCTTAGAAAACATCAGTTTCAGTAATCTCTTTAAAATTAAAAAGGTTTAAATGGCTGACAAGTTCAAAGTAACCTGGCCAGAAAGTGTTGGATCCCCCTAGTACCCCCTGCTTCTCTCCCACAGTGGCCCTTAGGTCATCTGATTCTGATATAGCTTGTGGTCTGAGCCACTTAACAGAGTACTGGTATTGGGAAGAACGCTGCAAAGTGACAAACAACACTAGCCAAGGGAAGAGTTAAAGAGAGAGGTGAAGCCAAAACAGAACCATCACACAGAGGGCAGCAACATGAGCGTGGAAACCTGTGAAATGTGGTTGTCTCAATGTCTTAATCTCAATTTTGAGATTACAAGGATTTCAACCTCCTATTGAAAAAAAATATTGTTTAAATAGCCCCTCATCATCTGAAAGTCCCGTGCCTTTGCCCAAATTATGCCCAGCCAAACACAGATTACACAGAAGCTTTGTGCCAGCAGCCTCCGAAAATAGCCAGAGAATTACAACTGCTCATTGGCAATAAACACTAAGATCGAGAGAAAGAGACAGATGTGGGGGGACGAGAAAAACGAATGCCATGCCGCCAGTAAGCTGGTAAGGAACATTTGATTAAAACACAGTAACTCCAATGGCTGATCAACGTTCCAGTTAGCTCGGCTATCAGTAACATTAGTGAGACTCGCTACAGGCTACATAGGCTACTAATAACAATTCAATAGGCGTAAAGCTACTAAGTAGCCTGTATCCATGATATAATATTGCCATAAATTTAAATAGTTCTTCTCTCCGCCAATACAAATCGACTGCATGCCTCTTTTTTTCGTGTGGAGGAATGACCTCGTTTTTCTAAATTAATAAATAAACGCACGCGTGCAGTTTGTGTAAACTAGGCTCCAGCAAGGCTGCAGCACTGCACGAATGAACGCATAGACCTAAATGATTGTCAAGTACAATGGGGACCACTTGCATTATTGATTTCAACAGCAAATGCAATATGAAGTCTCAATGCAGCGTGCAAGTCTGCATTAGTGTGTAAATTAACAGCCTCTTTGAACTCGCTGCTCTTCCTATGCAGTGGAAAAATAACGTTAGTGTCCTTCTCCATAGGAACCATTTTCGTAACCCATGAATTAAACTGACGTTATTATGTAACCCTTGAATCACTGTATACAAAACAGGAGTGCTCAAAGGCTCACGATGTACATTCTTTGAAGAGTCCATGAATACCTCCACCCTCTCTGCATAAAGAAATCTGACATTAAACATAACCAATTTTCAAGATATTTCAACTTGAGCAACTGCCAGGAGTGTACAGGGTTTGTAAGTGGCTATAGGATCAGCATAAAATAGTATTCCCAAGATTAGACAAGTGCCCTCACATTATGCGTTCATAACGAGCTTTTCTCTGAAGTGTCGACTATGCAAGAGAGAATAACGTTATCCTTCGTGGCTTGGGGAAATTGTGAGGGTGCACAGGCTGCGGTGTAGGCTACAGACAACATACCTGTGCAGTTTCCGAAGCGTTTCCCGGCCACACTGTCCAGAAGCGCCTGCGCCAGGTTGTCCGGTGTGTCCGGGGGCAGAGGGGTCCAATTAGTGTCCAGACTCGCCTCTGAGCTCTGC
Source organism: Sardinella longiceps (assembly GCA_027497455.2). Classification (NCBI taxonomy): domain Eukaryota; kingdom Metazoa; phylum Chordata; class Actinopteri; order Clupeiformes; family Clupeidae; genus Sardinella; species Sardinella longiceps. Next base: position 29,642,846 of record JAODXP020000015.1, on the reverse strand, counting down.
TCGTCACTGGACAGAGAAGGGCTCCTGATGTCCGCGGTTGCGGAGGGCCAGCACGGGGCCTCCTCAGTATCTGGACTGAACACCTCCCGAGCAGGACCGCTCTCTGGTGAAGTCTCCCTGAAGAACGGTAGGCCCACCACTCGGGACAGGCTGGCACGGCGCCGAGAAGCTCCGGTGCCAGTCGCCTTGTCTCCGAAGCCACCAGCTCGACTAAGCGCAGTGGTCTGTTTTTTCAAAAACTTTTCCAAAGGCTTCATTCCGGCCGGCATTTTGAGCGAATACAGCAATAAGGCTCGGCAGAACACTAATTAAAGCGGAATAGAAGCGCTACCACAACTAAACCCGCGCTTCTACATTGTAGCCTACAGGGCTACTTAACGTTACAATGTAGAATCGCGATGCTCCAAGTGTGCCAATTGTGTCAAGAGGAAAACAAACCCATCAGTCTGTCGACATCCCTAATAATTAAATGCGGACATAAACACCGCTTAGAGAATCGCCAGCGACGCCCCTTTTCAAAGGATGGTTCGCCGTTTACCGCGTCGCCAGCATTTAGGTTACCCAAACCTGCTCCTGAGGCTACCGCTTGTCCCCACCTCTGCAGTCATGCAGACCTCGTTCATATGCTGTATTTACGATATAGCCGCTTGGGTACGAGACAATAATGCCATTGCTCAAATGTCCACTGTGCGTAAAAGCAATGCGGCGAGGTATCAACCTTGATCAGAATACAATAAATTAATGCGGAAACAAAAGGTATGAATAACAGCGGGGTTTGTAAACACGGAGCCCAGCGGTAGTTCCACAACTGTGCGAGGAGCCGTCTGCGTTGAGATGTTGCCTCAAATGAGTACTAACGTTAGTACACGCGTCCACGAAATTAAATTCAATCCGCCAGACAATATCTCTGTTATGATGGCTCCTTCTGAGGTCTTCTAGTCGTGTAAACGGGCTGTATAGCCTTTCAATGGGCGCCCGTCTTCGACTCTGCGTTAGTAGCCTCTGTGCTCGATGGTAGGCAATGAACGCTCGCTCGTTCACACACAAGACTACGGTACACACACCCACCAGGGAGGTGCGAGAGAGTCGAATACGAGATTGCTGCGTTCGACTCCCTCTCTCTGTCGTTCTGCAGTTGCGCGTTTACTATTATTCTGCTACTGCCTCTTGTCCGATAGTAGGCCTAGGTAAAACACGTGTGCTTATGGATTTTTTTCCCCCTCATCGGTCGCAACTGAAAATGAGAGGGAAGCATTTTTAGCTGTAATCAAGCCTTTTTATTTTATATTCACTCACTGGAGAATATCTTACTCCTTGTTTGTGCCAGAGCCCAGTACATTGGTACCTTAACTGCTTTTTAATGACTAGTCCTTATTTGTGCCAACATTCACTAAATAGTGGATGCGTCACGAAGTCATTATAAATAGGTTTGTAGTAGCCTACATGGATAGCCTGAGTAGCCTGCTTTATTTTTATGATTAATCAGTGCTCATTTGATTTGTTGATAGTAAAGTAAGATTATTATGTAAGAGGTTACTGATTAGTTAGACCATTTATTTCACATTTCTCTTGCAAGTGTAACTAGGGAGCATGACTTTTAAACTCCTTGTACAGACGACATAGCCTAATAGTAGGTTATGTTGCCGTCTTTGTCTCTGCACCACTGCGTGCCAATGGCACATCACAGGCAACCCATTAATTACTTTGGGCAACGAGGGCAAGAAAGACATATCAACAACAGCTTCAAGACGCTGAGCCTCTCCGCAACGGCAGGTTATTTATGAAACAGCCCGCTCGGGTGTCATGCGTAGTGACAGCCGAAAAATGTTAAGTTGAAAGCGATCTCAGTGAGCCGAACTGTAGGCAGGTAGCATGTTACACGGGAGTCTAAATATGGGATCTTATTCCAATAGTGCACCGAAGCGGACACAAGAGGAAAGAGCTCGCAGGTGCACTGCACTATCCTAATGATGCAGTAACAGCTAAATAGGTTACTTTCGCACGAGATAATGCATTAACATTCTAATTGTGTATGCCAGGTGCTTGTTTGTTTATCTACCATGATGTCATCCACATACACAATAAACACTAGTCTACTTAAGCAGAAAAGTTGTTGAGCTTAATTACAGTTACAAAAGACACAGAGAGCTTAGAACATTTATGTAGGTAGGCTAGCTAGTGATATGAATTTTTCTTGTCAAAGTGATGACCATAAAGGACCATCAGGCAACTTTTCGCCACTGTTGCGTGTTTGTGTTGTGTGCCTTCAAATTATTTTGGATGACATTTAGTCATTAGAAGGGTGGATAAATGCAAGTTTTATTCTCACCAGCCATCCAGGATATGCACTGTACAGCTTTGGATGGGAGTTAGGAGACCACCTCAAAATAAAAGAAGTCAAGTCAATTTATTTATATAGCACATTTAAAAACAACAGGAGTTGACCCAAAGTGCTTTACAATATGGGGTAAAAGAAAAGAAAGAAATAAAAAGAAACAACATATCATTCAAACTTGTTTGGAAGGTTTTATTTGCCATTTATGTGGCTAGTTTACTATTTTTACAGAAAAAAAGTTGACTGGTGTCCCTTTAAAGCCAGTGACTGAGAGGAAAAAAAAGGCTGAGAACATAACAATATAGAGAGACCTGACAGTCAGTGATGCTCCAGGTCACTGAGGAAGGATTATCATCATTTGTGCTGGAGGGGGGGAGACCACTTGGATGTTACCGTGAACAGTTTCCATTAAGTTGACATCATCTGTGTGTAATGCAGGGGAAAGTCCTTTTGTCAGACCTGGCGCTGCATCTGCACCATGGCAGGGGAAACAGTGGCTCGCCCATCACACCAGAGGTGTGAAAAAGAAACAGTGACATCACACATAGAGAGACAGGCACTGGTGCGTGCTCGGCTTGCAAAAGTCAACAACATGGGTTAGACTGAGGAACTGGAGGAAATTGCGACACAACTCTTTTTCTCCATGACACAAACATACACACTCACAATTTTCTCACTTAAATTTAGCTATACTGTATTTAAATGTAAAAAAAAAAATCAATGTGAAAAATACCATGGAACTCTTATCTCTTCAAATTCTCCCACTTCGTTTGGACTTTTTGGGGGCCTTTTTCCTCTATGTGTTGGTGGGGTATTTTTCTTTGCAATTAATTTATAGGAAGTGTTAAAATAAGGGAAGCTTGGTCTGGTTTAGACTGACCAGGTCTCACACCCACACACACACACACACACACACACACACAGTCATCATTCACTCCTTGTGACCACATGTCCATGGAACATGTTACGCAGTCCCATCCCTTGTGATTCCCTGACATGTGATTGACAGCTTTCATAACAACTGTTGCCAGCTACTGTTGAGTTTGTCAACTACTGATGATAACTACTGTTGCCAGCTACTGCTAAGTTAGTCAACTACTTGTCTGGTGTCAGATGGAGTTGTTGAGGGTTTTTTTTTTTTTTTTTCTTGCTATTATCTGGGCTCCCAGACAGGGTATAACTCCTGTTTATTGTGTTAACAATGCACATTGAGCACCAGGGGCAGTGCCCTCTGTGTTGACAAAAAGAGACAGACATTGTCCTGTGGTTATACTGTGATAGTGTTCTAAAGCTCTTTTGAATGTGAATTTTAGAGAGAGGGAAGGACAGACCGACAGAGAGAGAGGGAGACAGAGAGAGAGAAAAAGAGAGAGGAAGGATGGCAGACACAGAGAGAGAGAGAGAGAGAGAGAGAGAGAGAGAGAGAGGATTGGGCTCAGACCAGTGCATACTAGTGTCCATACAGACCACAGGTCAGCACTGATACAGAGGTAAGTATAACAGCAGAGTGGCGTCTTTGTGGTTTAAATGACATTTCTTGCCACATATTGTACCCGTTAGATTGCCTTTGGTTTTCTCACCATGAGCGACTTGTAAAGCAACGGATGTGAGGGTATCTTTTTAGTTGTTGCTTTTGACACTCTGCTCAAAGATTAGTCCTATTTCTTCTGTTCCGTCTATAGATGTGAGGAGAAAAGAGAGGCCATGTTATTTATAACAACCTTCTGGGGCATTATTAAAACAGAGCTATTATCAGCTTTGGGATGAAAAAAAAAGGATTTTTAAAACCACCTCTAGCTCCTGCTTTCACTTTTGTTAAATAGTAGCACCAATTTTCTCTTCCAGTTTCCATATGAGTGACTCACCGTTGTTTGTCAGGAAACGCGGCCTTCAAATTTGGAGAATGGATTCCGTGAAACTGAGAGTGGTGCTGATGAGACCATGGTGAGTTACAATCCTCTCCTGTCACTCCAGCACCAGTCAGTCAGTCCGAGTGGCATAAGACTCCTCTGTTCAGTGAAGGCCCCCCCCTACACACACACA